>UXGD01000109.1:0-96352 GCA_900474315.1 Torymus auratus
TAGTTATGGAGTATACTTATACTTGGAAAAAGGTATAATACAGTTAATTTTTGTTTTTGTTAATAATTATTAAGTTCTTATTTTATACGCTATTCTTGGATTATTAAAATAGAGTTGAATTTAAAGTATTAATTTAATTGAAATATAATTTTATTAACAGAAATAGTTATAAAATATTTAAAAATAATTTTATAAATAAATTTAGTATATAAATTTAAAGGAATAATTTAATACAATTTTGATGCTATTTAATTTATCATAAACTTCGCTGAGAAATCTATTATTTGTCAATCATAAATATAAATAATTTCAAATTCATAAACTTATTTAAAGAAATTTTTAATCATTCAACAGACAGTATCGTAGAATGCAAAACTCTCTCGAGAGAGAAGATCGTAATTAAATTTTTCACTGAATTGTAGAAAAAACTCAGCTCGGAAGTTACACACTTGGAAAAAAAACTTTGCCTCCCCGTCACAGTTTTTCCGCTCTCTTTTCTGTTCGACGGTGTTGAGCGAATTTTGTATTAGCGTTTTCTTCTTAGCCAGCGAAGAGCTAATGTTTGAGCTGGAAAAAAGTTGGGTGATTTGTTTCGCGAGGATTCGAGGCGTATCTCGTACCGTTTGCATTGTAAGTGGTTCTTTCGTCCAAGTTTTTTTTAAAGATCGTTGTTACAGATGTTAGGGAGCTCATGAATCGTTTAATTTCGCAATTATAACTTTTACGCTCTTTAGCTTCTCAACGATCTCGTGATTTTAAATGAAATAAAGTAAACTTGGTCGTTTCGAGTGACTTTGATAAGAGAATATTTGTTTCTCACAAATATGTATAAATGTATGTTTTTCAAGTATTTATTCATGTGCGTATATTATGCTATTTATCACTATTGTGCAACTAAAAAGTTTCTTTTAGTATAAGAAACGACAGATAAAAAATGTTTCACAGAATTATTTGATTTGTTCAGTAAAAAAACAGTAGACTATCGTTGTTACTTATGTGTATATCTCGTAAACGTTTCGCTCCAACGAAGCACACTAAATTATAAGTTGAAATATGTATGAAACCTCTACAAACCAGCTATGCAACTCAATTGCTAATCTCGCCCAAGTGCGCTATAATAGCGACGAAAACGATTTACCGCCACCGACCAACGGCATTTTATATCCATTCTGAATAATTGACTAATCGTCTCTACCCTTAATATTTTCATGCCACTAAATTATACATTCTATCGTCCACTGACAAAACCATCAACCCGCCTCCATCAGTGTACATCCACACGTATACAACCCTCTATCGAACGTGCTACGCTGGCTCTCTTCACTGCCACTTCTCCCTATAAAAAATCCATCACACGGTTGTCAAGAAAAAAAGAGCTATATACTCCGGCCGGGAGCGACGGGTACCTCTCGCGCGAGAGCGCAAAAAAAGAACAACGAGGATGAGAGGCAACACGCGCGACAACGACCTCTCCAATAAGAGACAAATAGCGATGGAGAAGAGAGAGAGAGAGAGGCCGAAAATAGAGAGACCGAGGACAATTCAATATTCCGTCGCGGAATAATTCGATTGCCGGGGCCGGGGCAAAAGTTCAGCCGCCGAAAATAGAGAGCGAGTGCGACTGAAAAATTCAGCGGCGCGCGGTTAAATAAGCGATGCCGCGATGGGCTTCGAGTTTCTATATTTCAGCAGCGGCGGTGGTGTAGTGAAAAATTCATGGGCAGCCTTCCGTGTGCACACGTGGCTAATCCTCGACGGTAATTTATATCGCGTCGGAAGTTTCGCGGTCGCGGGATTAACGGTTATAACCGGTTGTAACGGCCGTCGTCGCCGAGTTAACTTTTCACGCTATTGCCTTTTTGCAGCGCGCGAGCCTCGAATGGGAGCTAATGTATGCCGCTAATGCAGAGTTATACGCCGTCGTTTGATTCTCGCGCACACGCGCAGTTGATTATTGCCTCGGGGGGGCGAATGTAAATGGTGATAGGTGGTTTATTCATGCCGAATGGAGTTTAATGGAATGCCGACTCCTCGGTTCGTCAGTGGAGACGATGGTTTAAAAATTTCATACAAGTGCTTTTGCGTGTGCGCGAGTGTCGATTTTAAGGTTTAATGAATACGAAATTTATGAGGACAGAGCGCAATAAAGTGCGCAACATAAATAACGATGTTTTTGAAATATTTCATCTGTTTATTATTCTGTAAATTATTGCAATTATTCATGTTCGCTTTTATTTCAAGCGCCCATCCGTTTGCATATATTCGAGCGCGCGCTTGATGTATTAATGTTACTTTTCGTTAAAAAGTATTTCGGATTGAAGCACATTTAAATTTATATATTATGCTGTAAAGTTAATTGTATTTTATGAATCGTGAACATGCAAACCAGACAAATTCATCTCGATTAATTATTACAAAAATGTTACACGTGAAACTTTTATAAAATTCGCGCTCATATGGATAATTAAATTACGTCAAAGTAATATAATCACATCCTCTACAAAAAAATTCGTACGGTTCCCGTAATGCAACATTGATCTTCCTCTTCACATACCAAAAATTAGTACAGAAAATTTATTTAAAACTAATATCCATCAGTTAACTTTTAACTTCTACTTTTTCCGCTTCTCACTCACCGCTGTACATCAATCGATTCACCTTTGTTTCTCTCTCTTCTCCAGACGTCATTTAAATTCCCGAAGCGTAGAGAACGTCGACGTTGTAATTCCGCGCAAGCAAACGTCCGTCTCAATTAAACGGGCGCGCGAGCGTGTAACCTTTTGACACGGACCCACCTCGAGTTTTCCCTCTGACTTCTCGGATGAGTGAATTCGGTTTCTTTGCTCCACCAGGGAAAGGATCGCTCGTATTTTATACGTAATTAAGTGGATCTTTATATATAGCGCGGGCTTTATATGTACCTTGAGTGACGGAATAATTGTTTGTAGGTGTACGTTATACAGGACTATAAGGTTGAATTGGCGTTGTTATAAAGTGAAATAATAGACGTACACGTTTATATGTGCAATTAGTTGAAATTTTCCCAATATATACTGGGATATTAATTTCAAAAAGTTGGAAAATGCATTTGATTGCCACATAAAGGCAATAATAATTTTAACATCAGAATTAAATTAACTGTTTGCACAGAGACAGATAATTTAGTTGGACGGACGTGAACTTTATTTTATTATGACAATGGTAGAATTTCAATGAAACTACGGTTTTGTCATTTCAAAGACTAAAATGTTAATATAAACATAAACTGGTTAGAAATTGAACTGGCCCTCGTTCGTTAAATCTAATTCTCAGTGCGAAATAAAGCTGATAAGTTGAGCATAGTCGTAAAAAGCAAAAAGGAAGATAGAAACGAGTCCGAATGAGTTGCAATAAAAGTTTTTATGGTGTCCCAGACCCGTTCGCTTAAATGTTTCTATTAATTCGACCGAATGTCTGTTTCTAAATGATTGAGCATTGCTGCTTTATACGAGCTCTTTAACTAAATGCACTTTATTTCGTTTATAACATACTCAATTTGCATTGTTAGAATATAGCAATAGACACTTTGAACGGTCACACGGAAATAAATTGATCTTCATCATTAATAATTGGGTTGTATTAACGTAGCTCTTTTTTCTATATTTTTATAAAAAAATCGCTTCATCAAAAAGAACTTCAACACTAAATTTCATTAATTATCAGCATTTAGATTGTACTAAAATGTCTCTTTCAGTCATATTTTAGATCATAAATTCATCACTAGAGTCGTAAAAAGTCACGATGTCTCTTATATGAGAAAACTATACTATCACATTAAAAGCTGCAATATATTGCAGCATTATCCTAGTTTAATATATATAGTTTTTATACGATACTATAGTACTTTTTCCAGTAGAAGAGGATAATGCGCAATACATAAATAAAATCGCTTGCAATAAGATTCTTGGAAAAGATATCAACAGAAGGCTTTCTTTCTTCTTCTAATGCTGCCTCACTTACCTCCACCATGCCCATTATTTCCCTTCGAAACTAGCTCTGCAATTTACATTTACAACCGTAAAATCCAATGCCACACCAACAAATAAAAAAAAACTCACCACCACAGCGCACCTGCCGTTCTATGCACCGCAGCAACAACCATCCCGCTATTATGCATTACGCAATCGCGAATCGAAGAAGTCGCGCGGATTCCTTCGACGCGGAAGGGGCGGGGGCGCGCATAAATTGGCTTCCCGAATCCCGCCGCTTCTGGCGGCCCGATAATTGGCTTAGTTCGCTTCCCCTTCTCCGAGCTCTGCGTCGCCAGACAATACCCGGATCTCTCTCTCTTCCTCTCTCCCCTCGGCTCGCTATCTGTCCGCGTGTTTGAACTACCTCAGTTTTTGCATCTGGCGATAGCGTACGGTTGGTCGTGTTATTTTTAGGAAAGAAAAAAGTAGTTTAGGTGGATATCTTATAGATAGAGAATGTTTTGAAATCGAGGTAATTCTTGAAATATCTGAATATATTCTAGTCATCATTAAAATATTCTGCTTACTGATTTACAGTTCATCAAACATTTTCTTGTTGACCAGTGTGCTATTTTCAAGAATAGGCTTTTTGTCAGTTATATTTCATTTAGAAATAGATAATTTTTATTATTCGTTGTTCTTGTATCTTCAGACCCAGCTCTTAAGCTTTTTTATTGCTCCTGCTTTGTCTTATTTTATCTCTGCTATTAACACATTCTTCTACTACCAAAGTCTCTGTTTCTTCGTTCCGATTCGTCTTTTTTCTGCTTATCTTGCTAGCGTAAATTGTTTAATTTTGATACTTGGTTATCGACTAGTTTTACGTGAGAACTTTATTGGATTTGAAAAAATGAAAGTCGAAAACCGATTCAAAATTGTAGAATATCATTATGGTAATTATTTTTCAGTCGAAAAAGTCAGTTTTCAAATACTTACAGTAGAGTAAAACAACGATTTACTTGTCTTACCTTACCTACAGCAACCATATGACTACATCTCGCATAACATTGAAAAAACTATATTGTCTGACCAAACTTGTTTTTTCCACTTCATTCACAAAATAAAATCGTATAGGTATATCTTCATATTTCCTCCACGTTCCATTAATTCTGCATACTAACTAAAGCACACTATCCAAAATATCTGCGAACAATACCCTTTAACGACCTTGCACGGAGGCTTCACCCAAATTCAACGCAGCCCCTACTTCTCATCCGTTTACCCATCCAGCCGTCCACTATCCTCGTTTATCCTTACCTCCTCCCTACCTGCCCTCTGTTCTTCCCTCCCTCTCTCTCTAGCAGCGGCTTATTCGCATTCATCGGTTTCCAATTAGTTCCGACAAGCCGAGAAGTTATTAAGCCGCTAATTGCAAAGCTGCCAGCGACGTCGGAGACCCTGCGGTTTTAAAAGGGAAGTCGCGCGCATCCTCTTTCTTCTTCTTCTTCTTCTCTTTCTCCGTGTATACGCTTTTGCGCACAGAGAGAGAGCCGTGCGAAAGAAAGTTCGGGCAGTACGTTTTCTCGCGCGAAATCCCTTATTACCGTGGCGCTCGCGTCCGTGCAAAAAAGGCACCGCGCGTCCGGGGCAGACTCGACAGCGGGCGCAAAAAATACAGGAGTTTATTCGGCCGGCATAAAGTTGCGCTCGCCTTTCTCTCTTTGTTTCGCGCTCGCGCGCAGCTTGTTTATGATTTAATCGCGAATTTTTAATTTCACAGACGGCGCGTCGGGAAGTTCTTCTTGGAATTTTTACATCCTCTTTGCAGCCGCGAATCTCTTGATTCCGCGAAATTTGACATTTTAAGTGCAAGCGGATGAGGGTGGGAAGAGGGGGAGAGACTTAATTTTTCCAGCAGCGATGAGTTCTTTTAACGGTGAATAACTTCTTTAATTAATTTATAACGGCTTTTATTCGAACGAGTGGAAGGCTTTTATTGCGACGGGTTGACGGAGTTTATCAGCGTAATGAGAGTGTTAAGGTGTTGCGAGAAATGCCGACTAAGTATGCTCGTTTGTTCTTTATTAAAGCCAAAGGCGATTTTTGCTTAATTAACTGGAACTAATGAGATGAATTTGTGAAGAAAGTGAGTTACGGCAAAAGAAATCAAATGCAAAGTGTATAGGCACAAAAAATTGTTCTCAATAAAAGAATACATTTAACTCTTGACATTAAAAATTCCCTGTGCATAGATTAATAATAATCAATATCATTATATTAATCACTTTTTCAGATTGCCTATCGCAATATATTATTCCGTTGATAATCATTTTATCATCCATGTAGGTGATTAAAAATGATTCATAAGTTAATTAAAATCACAATTTTTAAAAAAAAAACACACATTTCGTAATCGAACCCTTTCTTCCCTCCCTGCAACACCCGCAACATACAGCCTCTACCACTCAACTATACCCTCGTTATGCAAACCTCCGCGAATTTCAATCCGACCTCGCGACCCTTGGCCAATCAGGCTCTCTCTCAACTCAACTTTTTTCTTTTCTGTTCTTTATTTTTTTAATTTTCGTCAGTTACCCCACCTGATCAGGCTTGCCGTGCACGATCGCGTGCGAACTCGAGACGACGACGACGACAACGACGACTGGCGTTCGAAAACGAGGCTCTTTCAATTACGAAGTCGGGCACGGACGGGAGATAAAAATTTCAGGCCCCTCCTAAAAGCCCGAGCGAGCGAGCAAGCGCTGTATGAAGTCTCGAGAGAAAGAGGTAGAAAGAGAAAGAGGAGAGTGACTGACTTCTCGGGAATGCCGTTTGCGAGTGAGGTGAGGGGCCGAATTGGTAAGACAGGTTGCTCGCTCGGCTTTTTGTTATTTATGGTATAGTAGGAAGGTTTGAAAGCGTGTGTGAGAAGTTGCGGAGAAATCGAGTTCGGTGGGTTCTGGTGGGTTAGGGGCTTGTAAGCTCTTGTACAATAGAAAGAATGTTATCGATGCATCAACGTACTGTGGGTTACTGAAAGCATATTGTGTTGCTGCAGACCTTAATGGTGAGAGTGTGATTCTAATAATGACACCTACCACTACGATTTAAAAATAGTATTATTTACGTTTGAAATGTTTTCTTAATGTTATCGTACAAGAGTTACATTCAATTGCCTACGAAAACATTTGCAATAACGATACTTTTTTTATCGTGTTCTTCTCAAGTGTAAGAAGAAAAATATATACGTTTCTGGAATGAATTTTATCTATTCCAGGAAAAAGTACTGAAAACATCGATGAGCCGACGTAATCAATGTAGTACACAATCAAGCACGAGCTCACTGATCATAAAAAATGCACTCACTTTTCTCAGTACACAAATCCACCTAGTCTCCCGAACCACACGACCCCCCATCACTCCATTCCACCCCCTCCCCACCCGGTATCCCCAAACGCCGACTAAAACAAATTTCGAATCGCCAAAGCAGACCGTCTAATCTCTCTAACATTCCAGCCACGTCCGGTCCGAATCTCCCGAACGTTCCTCTCTCTCTCTCACACACATACTCCTCCTCCTTATCAAAAACCCGCGATTCCCCGGTACGCGGAAAAAAGGGCGCGCGGCAACTCGAAATTTCTCTCCCGCCTGGAAAAGACATACACGCAGAGTCGCGCGAGGATTCCTGATGCGGCGCACGTGCGGCGCGGGCGTGGCACCGGCACGTGTGAAATCGACGCGCGCGCGGACGCTTTCGAGTTTTCCACGGAAGAAGTAGTACGTAGCAGTAGCATGGGAACGCGAAATTTCTCTGCGGCGATTTCTTCGAGGACTAATTCCGACTGTTTGTCACGCGCTCACCCCGGAGCTATGTGCCTGCCTGTGTACTTCCGCGTCGCCCGTGTGTTGTGTTTCGCGATCTCGCGAGGGGGGATTTGGGTGCTGTTTCGAGGAGGATGAGAAATACGATGGGATTTGCCTTTTTTATTTTGGGGAAACTTCACGGTGGTACGTTACGAGTTCATTTCCTGCCGAGTGGGTTAATTTATCGGTGAAAACGGGTTTAATACGTTAGCTAGGGCTTCACGAGAGCAAGACAATACAATATTTCTGCGTAATTATTGTCTCGTTCTTGTAAATTCATGAAAATTTCTCTCTTGTATTGGTCTTGTTAGTCAATATGAAAAGTATTATTGTCTTGTCTTGATATTGTATCGATATTGTATCGAAAACTGTATATGAATATTGTATTGATTATTGTCTTGAATTTTGAGACAAGACAATACAATATCAAGATTAATCTTGCTATATTGCAGCCCTAACGTTAGCTTCAACGAAAAGGTTTTTAAAGAAGTTAGGGTATGTAATTATAAGAGTAAATATTTTAAAAATATTTTTAATTCTACGCTTGCTTAATGTACGATATTGTCCTTAATTAAAATAATCACATTAAAAGGATATTGATTCGTTCCGAACGATTCGAAAGTCCGTAACCTGATTTGTGGATTCCGATAATATCGACAATCTTATTAGATGATTTTAAATGCAGCTGGCATAAATTAATTTCCATCGGCTGTAAAGGATGAGTGTGCTAAAATAACTTTGCTAAGCAACTTTAGTTATTCGCATTGAGTCACACGTTCTCTTGTTGATTAATGTTCAAACTTGCTTAGATTTTTATGTGACTTTAATATGTGCGAAGATATTAGATTCATTAGTATCATTATACATTCTATTATACCATTCAATTTATTCAATGGAACTCCTTAATCATAATCCAACAAAATATTTCTAGTAACCTTTTCATTCGTGACAGTACTTGACGATGCGTATCTATGCTTTATCTAAATAATAGTTGTGAATAATCAAACGAATAATATGAAACCCACCAAAACACAACAAAAATCATTATAAATTCTTCCAGATCCAGCGCAACAGCGCAATCGGACTAAAAATTAAACCCCAAGCTGGAAAGCCATTCTCTTTGACCGGCCGTAATAAAAATCTCCATCTCTGAAAAGCTCGCTCTCGCTTGCCCCTCCCACTCTTAACGAACGAAAGAACAGCCGACTGACAAAAACAGAGCCTGAGTGCAAAAAACACCTACGGCGGAATACAAAGCGAGTGCTATCCCTCGTAAATTAAATATATTATTTTTCTAATCACGGCCGTTTTCGCGCGCAGCCAAGAATAAAGCCCGTAAAGAATCGCGCAATTACGAAGCGCGAGCAAAAAGGGAATCTCGATAACGCCGAGAGAGAGAGAAGCCCTCCAATAAACCAAGCGTTTCGCTTCGAATCGCCGAAACGATCGCGTGCGAGGTGCACGCAAATTTAAAGCTGCGTATGTGTGTGTGTCCATTACTTCCGTTCTCTTCTCCCTTTTCTCGTATTCTTTGTGGAAGGTAGTGGAGGGAGGCGAGCTACTTTAATAACGGAAAAAGTGTGGACGGCCTGTTTTGACCGAAGTATACAGTGTTTATTTAATATCCGTCGAGCCGAGTAAGCCGGTTTTCAGTGCGTCGGACGCTGGTTGGAGTTGCTGTATTTTTAATGGATGTTTTAATTGTAGAGGAGGCTCAACTGCGTTTTAGTGCTTGCGCAGTTTTTGTCTTTGTACTTTTTGTTAAGGATGGAGGTGGCGAAGTCGCTAAATGCATGCTTAACGAAGTGGGATTCGTGATGATGGAAGTGGTTAGTATTCTGACTTTAATGGACGAAAAGTAGATAAGAGACATTTTTGAGGGTGTGATGATTCGTCGTTTTATTAAAACGAAAATACTTTTTTTGTAATTTATACAATAATAATCAAAGTAAATTTTGCTTTACCGTGTAGATTTGTTACTTTCATGTTTATAAGAATGTACATTTTTGAAAATGTCAAATTAAAGTATGATGTACAAAGCAGATTAGAACATGGTGAAAGAAATTGACATTATTTCATCGCCTAATAATATCAATAACATTACCTTCGTTATGGACGCAAACAGTACATTATACATTAAATAGATCATATTTATAGTGAAACGCATTTAAGTTTTAGCAAGATTAGATATTATTTTTCTATCTTTTGAAAGAGTTCGAAAATATATCCATTTTTATTGAGAAATAACAAATTAATCGCATAGCATAGAAAACGAGCAAATTAGTTGTCATTTAGTCTTGTATGATCGAATGTCACACAAATGTAATAGATTCCTAAACGATAAATAATTTTAAAATAAATAAAAAAACTGGATTGTCAAATTCAATAATTAAGTTATTTCTTTTCTGTCATATATATATTCGTTATAATGTACGAAATAACCCGAATAATCAAAACCACCCCTTCCACATTGTAATCAGTTTCTACCGCCTCGCTCGCCTCTTACCGTACATATAACCATCTCTTTAGCGCGTGAGGCGCGCTTTTAAAGAGTAACGCGTACGTGCGTTGAGCCGATTGGCCGAACAAAGGGGCGCCGAATACAGGATAACATCATTCGACCAGCTGCGCAGATCGTGAATAAACGAGCGCGGCCGTGAATAACGAGGCGTGGCTGGAATTGTTTTTCGGGATGATTATTGTGGTTATGGTGCGGGTGATGGAAGATTGATGTCGAGAAGGTTTTTATAAATTAATGAAGATTTAGTGGGAATGTTTGGAAATTACTACAAGAAAATAATTTTGCTGGCGTTACATGAGTAATGATGACATCGCCTATAAGCTATTTAATGGGATACTGAAGTGCAAATTTTTATAATTAAAATAATTTTTTTTATATAGCAAGATATGTTAACCGTTTAAGCTACCTACCCGTACATGTCTGACTATACGTAAGTTTTTCTACTGATCACATATCGTTATTCCGTACCAGCGATTTTATCGGATTTCCATTACACTCTTTCACGTAAAATGATAAAATTTCTTTTTAAAAGAAAAAGAAAAAAAACAATTTTTTACTGTCTTTTTATTTGATTCGTTCAATATACGCTTTTGCCTCTTTGCCGGTACCCACGAGCAAACAAATTTCCACACACGCACACTCCTTCATTTTGTACAATAAAATTAAAATGAACCTATTCCAATCCTTCCACCAATTTCAACAAACCGAATACAAAACTCCTGTTTCCCCTCCACTGATCAAACACACTCTCGACATTCGATTATTCTCGCATCGCTGATGGAATCCACGCTATTATCTTATTCGGCACTCACTCCAGCGTAAAGCAACAAATACATCCCGTCAATTAAGCAAGAAATCGAACGCGAAAACTCGCTAACTCAACGAAACGAAGAAAGAGCAGGAAAAAAGAAGCAAAAGAGTGAGCGAAGAAAAGGAGGAAGCGAAAGCCCCGGGGAACGGTACAAAACTGCGGATCAACAATTCATGAGCCTCGTTTCGCTTATCCCGAAAGAAACGACGGACCGAAGCCCGGGGGGCACAACCGTGAGAGAAAGAACGAAGAAACTAGCGCTCGCGCGCAGAAAAAATGGAGCAGCGGCAGCAGCAGCAGCCGGAGGCAATTGAATCACCTCGATTAAAGAAAGTCCTAATTATCAGCTGAGACGCCCGCCCGTCCGTTATCGGAAAACGATTCGACTGAGCAACGCGCGGGCTTTGCCCTTCGTGCTACCTCTCGATCAAACTTATTTCAGCCCGTTCCTACAGTCTCACTGGCAATCGGCAATTCGTTTCTTTTTTTTTAAGAGGGATGACTTACTGAGGGGGAGAGTCTCGATCAATATTTGCATAGTGTCACGTCTTTTTTTTCGGTGCAAAGACCACGGGCAAACAGCGCCGGGGACGCGGACGCACTGCGGGGTAATTAATTACTGAAGATGAATTTATGAGGGCTCTGGGGATGATTTTTGTTTGCGCGGTGGAATTAAGTGATGGTATTGTATCTGTAGGGAATTAAATCGCTGGACTGTTGTTTGTTCTGAGCCAAGTCTTGTTTATTGCGAAAATGCTGTAACTATAGGTAGATTCAATATGTTGGAAGTATTACCGTTTCATTTTTCCGTGTATAGAAGAATTTTTAACGCATTTCAAGCTAAGGTATTTAGAAGATTAACATTATTGAAAACTTTTTTCTTATTTTTTATTCTTTTTCTTTTTTAATTAGATATTAAACATTTAATTCTTTATGATGAGTTTCGAAGTTATCAAAATGAATCAGTTCAACAACAAAATATACAGTTTCCTAAACTGTAATAACATGAATAGTTCCATTGATGTGCATAAAATTATCTTTCGTTATTCAATTTTGGAATTGTAAACTCTACCGAAACTTCTGGAGACTTAACAAGTAGTTTATAAATAATTTTCGTCGACCCTTACAGGATTATAAAGAGCTTCAAACTTCTTGGTCTTATTAAAATTCTAGTGGCAGGAGGATTTGTTATAAAATACTTAAACAAGATTATTTTACATACTCCACCGTCAAATTATTTACACTAAAACTATGAAAAAGATTTCTAAGCAGAAATTTAAGCATACAGCATAGAAAATCGTACTTGCATTAACAAATCAATATATATATTTTGTCTGTTCTTTATTAATGATTTCTACTTCACTCCGAAACTAAACCGTTCAATATTATTACACCCCTCACGTAAAGTACACTAATTAAATTTTTAATAAACTCCAATCGAACCGAACTTCCTGCATATACATACACGTGTGCAAACTACATATCCCATTCCTCAACTACATAAACACCTATAACGGCGTAACACACTTCAACCTCATCATCACCAGCCATCCTGTCTCTCACCCTTCCGAATTCTCCATTCCCCGCAATTTATATGAATTCGTGGAATTACGGCGTAATTCAGAAGCCACCGGATAAATTTACACTGTAGTAGGGATAGGGAGGAGGAGATTCATGAGTTGAGCGAAAGTTGGCTGCACCGCTGCCCCGGGGCCGGAAATAATTGATTGGGCCTCGTCCCACCCTCGCTCGCGCGCGGAAACTTCGCTGCTCTTTATTTCGTGCAGAGCCTTTGTGCGGCCAACGTTTTTGGCAGTGGCACATTGTGTCGCGCGACTGCCTGTCGATTTCGCTTTCACATCACGAATTTTCGTTAGCTAGGACGACGACGGTCTTTTTGTCGTTGTAGGGGGAGAAATGGGAGGGACGTTGGAGATGTCAGTAACGGTAGGATGGATCCTTTGCGTGGGTTTTGTAGGTGGTGAGAAATGATAGGGAGAGAATAGTGTTTTTTGAAGTTATATTTTTATTAAGTAAAGTGGTTGGGAGCGATTGAGGAATTTACTGCTGGTCAATATCACCTTTTTATCCCTTGAATGTCTTCCAAAGTCTTAAAATTTATGATTGTAATTGTTATAGAATAATCGCTTGAATAAATAAAAATGATATATTTTTTGACTCCACAAATTTTATGAATAATTTTCAAACTTAATGAAGTTATTACTTATCGAAATATTATCAACAGAAATTTTAGACGAAATTCTGTATCGATCGAATAAGCATAAAGATACATGTTTTGAATGATTGTATATTCATAATATCAAACTTTAATTATTTGAAATGAGAGAAAAACTATTTTATGTAAACATAAATTAATCATACCTGAAATATTCTAGTATATTAAATATTACTTCAATTTCAAATATTTTTGTTATAAAGTTTCAAATACCAAAAGAATTCCGTAACGAAAACATAGTTCTAAAAAAAGTGAAAAAACAAACATTTACTCAAAGCTCTAAACATGCATCAAATTAACCAGTTCCCATTGCACTCTATACGACATCGATGCTACTATTGACTTTATCCGCTTATTGATTTTATTTGTTTAGAACACCAGCGAAATGAAATTCATACGAGTGGGCAAAAAAAATCACACATGTTTTCATCGAATCTTTCCGCTGGAAAAATTTATCCCTATGAAACATTCACCGCCACCTCCGCGCGACATCAAAATGAAAATTCCATTCAAATCCCTTACCCCACCGTCTGTTACACGACCATTTAGCCCTCCCATCGCACCCTTGTAACTCGAGTCGTCGTCCCCTCCCTCCTTTCTTCTCTTCCTATTCACTTCGAGTGCCACATATCGCGCGCGCGTTTTTCCTTTTCTCCCGATGCGTCGTCTCCCCCGGCGCCCGTAGCACTTCGTTTGAAATACATTTTTCTTTGAGAATCTCGCCGCTCGCTGGCGCTAGCTCTTTATCGGACGAGGGAGAGCGCATAAACAGCAAAACAAGTGGGTGGAAGTGAGAACGAGAAGAGAGAGGTGAGTAAGGGTCGATAAGCGACGGCACGGGAAAAGGTATCGCCGCCGAGATGGCGCTCGGGAAAATACACAGGTTGCCAAGGGTGAAGGGAAAAATGCGAGGGAGATATATGGAGTTTTAATAGTGGAAATGATCAGAGAGTGCGAAGATGAGGTTTAAATCGTGGCTCGTGTGTTGATTAAAGTGCGTGTGTCTGCAAGATGTGAATTATTATCATTCCTCTTCGAGTAAATAATAAAAGAGGGACTGTACTTTTCTGCAAGTACAGTTATCGAAAAAAGTAAAACGTTTTAAAGATTTTTTTGATGAAAATTATAATGACTTTAAAAGGAAATAAAAACTTTTTTGATAGATAGTAGAAGTTACTGCACTCTTGAAGGACAGTTATTTCTTCTTTATATCTTTGTTTTTGCATGAACTACCTAACAAAAGTGAATAAAGTTATAATACGAATTATGTATCTTTCTTAATCGAAATACAATTAATATCCGTTTAAATTCACATCTCTAGCAAATTTTTCCAAATCGTTTAGTTCTTTAGTCTCTATATACAAACATCACGTAAACTCCCTTACAATGTAATCAAGGATATTTTTAACCATAATATATAAACTGAAGTTAGTACAATAAATTCACTTAACTTTTCATTAATCAAACATTCTACATCATTTGAATCACAAACCGTTCTTTTCTCTGATTACGTCGTTAGCGAGTGCACTTTCTTCAATCTCACAATCCAGCATCTATAATCCGCCTCCCCCTTCCTCCAGCGCAATCGCGAATATCGAAGAACGGCTCTACAACACAGTATCGGATACAGGCCGACATGTATCGTCATCGGCGGTTGCTCGCAAAGCTCCCTGCCCGCGAACGCGAGAGACAGATATACAACGCTATCGATTTACGCGCGAAATAGGTCGAATTCCATCCGTTTCCCTGCAAAGCACTCCCCTCTATTCTCCCAGTACCAACAGCTTTTTCACCTCGAGGAACTTAAGGCGCCAACTGCCGGGAACGAAAACGAGTATCGATGGTACAAAACGCGCACGCTCGCCCGACAAAAAGAAGGGTCGAAATCGAGTGAGGAACGGCCTTTTTTCCCTTCCCCGCGCGAAATTACTTTCCAGAGAGGCTGTCCCCAGAGCGAATCTGCATAATTGTGCGTGGGCGGTAGGTAGAAGAGAGAGAGAGAGAGAGAGAAAGGGAGTGGACTTTTTTGCCCCCGCCGCAAGAGCATCAGCCGCCGCCTCCGCCGGCCGTTTTCGATCCTCAATTGAAAGTGATGATGTCGACCTTACGGCCGGCTGTCCTGCTTTTTTCGCCTCTTTTGACCCGAGCACCGTTTTCCTTCTTTTTTTTTTGACGAGTCGAGGGAATTCGAGGCCTTGGGACGGCTGAAGTTCTGGGTTGGAGTTTTAAGAGACATATATTTTGAGCAGTTATGGTAAATTATGTATTTAATATACTAATTTGTAACAGTTGGAAAGTTACTTTTATCACACATTATGAATTGCCTCATTTATAAATATTTACTGTATTCAAAAAACTTTGTTAATTGTAGAATACTTTTTTCAGAGTAATGGCATAAGTTAAAATATGAGTTTTTAAAGATTAATTGTCCGTTCAACTATCGTGACCAATTGATATTTATTTATGGCAAAAATATTGAAGATACGTTTCGATATCTTTATCTAAAAAGATAAATTTATCAAGTAAACTGTTCGCCAAATAAATAGAGAAAGAAATTGATTAAGTAACGTAAAAATTAAATTACTTTTATTAATTTCGTATAAATGTTTGAGTATTACACGGTCTAACGTACTACCGAGTGAGAGACACAAAGTGGTATCAAAATAATATTATACAATATTCAGACACAACTAAAAATATTATTTCACTATCTCTCAAATATCACAGTATGTTTAAAAATGATAATTCGTCCGGCCAATAAAACACGCGACCTTATTTAAAAAAAATTTCACTACCTTAATTTAATCGTAAAACAAGTAAACACAATAAACCAGCCTTATCATATACGCAGAATTACAGCTTACCGCGGCACTTTTCTCATGCCTGCGCTATGCATCTACCCAAACGACCACCAACAAAAAAAAAAACCACCCAAAAAGAAAAGCCTCTTGAAAATTCGCGAACGCTAATGCCACCGAGAGGGCTCAGGACAAACAGCGTCGAGCAAAATTCTGCAAGCCTGCGCTCTCGCAGTCGCTCGTTCTGAAAAATTAACGTGTACCACCCCCTCCCTAATCCTCTTAATCCCTCGTCATTTTTGCTCCGTCCAGAGCTATACCTCCTTCCGCGCGCAGCTCCACCTTATATACGTGCCTCTCTCTCTCTCGAGTGCGGGCGCGCAACTGTTATTGCCGGAATTTCAGCAATACGGTGCTTTTTCCAATATACATCCGTATGCATGGGGCGGCTGTACGCTCCCGTCTCGGAGAGGCTCTTATCCCAGCGTTCCTACGAACCCAAAATTGCGAGTACGAGTGTGTGCGGGCGCGTGCTTGTCAAAAATTACTTTCCTCGTAAAATCAATATCTCGGAGGAGGGAGTCGCCCGGCTTGTATACGAATGCCTTGATTTCGTGGAATAGCAGTGGCGTTGTTTAAAGCTGGACCGAGGTATACCGGGGGGTTGGTGAAGGGTAAGCGAAAAAGCGGGAGTTTTGAATAGTGTAATAAAGGTCGCGTGAATCCGGGAGAAGAAAAAACTTAGCGCCAAAGAAAATACAATTTTTGAATATTCTGTGAAAAATACATAAAAGGATTGAAACTATTTTATAGATACGTTTCCGTAAAATTTAGAGCGTGTTCTTTTATTCAGACGAAAAACTCCCGATAACGATATTACTAAGAAAAATAAAAATGACAGATTCTCTTTTTCGGGTGCGAAATGTCGTTGAATTTTATATGGAGATGACTATTAAAATATAATTCTATCTTTTAGAGTAGAGGTTTTATTTCGAAACATTCGAACATTTGGCTTTTTCCGTTTGCTGAAATCTTTTTCTCATAAAATAATTAAGAGGATTCCATCGAATGTTGCGACAAGGGTCTTATAGCGACGATTAAAATCCTGAATAAATAGTGGAATATCATAAAATGTTCAAATTTCTATCTCCATTCAAAGGTTTTCGAGTTTATGTCATACAAGAATTCACTTTATCAAATAATCCTATAAAAATGCATTTTTTTCGCTTGCATAGAATCCAGCATATTGAATCTTGATGTATGAGAATTTTTCGGTGCACAGTGCCCTTTCATCCTGAATATTTTCACTTTTTTTTAGCAAGAATAAAAGTGGAAAGAATGAAAAATATATAACAATGAAAGCATGTGCAAAAATAGAATCAGAGAATCACATTGTATCTTTTATTATATACTTATTTTTGTTGTATATATAAGCTTTACAGAAAAAAATGGCAAAGCACTTCGTATAATAATAGAGTTATGTTATAAATGGTTCAACTTGTATATGCATCTCTCTTTTTTTTATTTAACACATTCAATAACAAAAATTATAAAAATCGTATTCGCAATATGAACATTTTTGTGTTCACGTCAAACAAAATATTTGCATTTTATCAGCTTTAAAATTATCATCGGAATATTATTTTACTTTTTTACATGCCCGAAAAAAACAATACATTACAAATTGATTTTCAACTGTTTTCAACCAAAGTAAATTAATATAATAACAATATTTTACATCTAGAAAACTCGTTTATTTGAAATAACTAAAACTTTCATAATCAACAATTTCATTACCTGTTCAATACAATTATAAAGTCAGAAAAAAATGATATCTTCTTCCAAACAGTACTCACTCATTTGAACTACGATATCAATGCAGAAGTATACTCACCTGAAACAAACAAAATATTTACCATTATATTATACAATAATAAAGATTTACTTTAATTGAACAAAACAACAATCGCCACTCTTACAACAACTCCAATCGCCACGTAAAATCCCATTTTCTCTATTTATTTCAAGCACCGCATACATCTCTCCCGTGCGAAAAAAGAGTCGTCATCAGATAATTCTCGCCAATAACAATACATCTTATCTAACCCTGACACTCGTTCGCCTCTCTTCCTCCCTCTCCTTCTCTCATCTCGACAACAGCGCTTCACGTTCCTTTAAAATTCTCCCACGACCTTCTCCTTCACCGATATTTCTCCCCAGACATCACGTACGTACTGAAAGAGAGAGAGAGAGAGAGAGAGAGAGAGAGAGTGCCGAACTGACCTCCGAATTTCCCCGTTCCTTTATCGGAATCCCTTCGCGCGCGCGCGAGCACCGAAAAATTATGAACCCCGATCGGGGATTAGGTGTGTATGTGTGTGTTCTCTCTCTCTTTTTCGCATGATTAACGGGGTCGCGAGAGGGATTCGCGTCCTGAGGGGAGATTTATCTCTCTTTCGGCGACGCGTTTCGGATCGTTCCTTCTCTCCCTCCTCTTTTTTCGCCTTGGATATAAGGGTTGAGAAAGAGAGAGGGGTGTGACGCACGCGATTGGATTGTTACGGGGTGAAAGAGATGGATTTGGATGATTGTTTAGGGGAGGCTGTCGCCACGGCGTGTGTTGTGTGTAATGTAGGCGGCTGGTAGGACGAGGGTGTAGGGTATTTTTAGAATCCGGTTCGGTTGGATCAGACGTGAATGGGGCTTTTAAAGTTCGATCCTTAAAGCTTCTCTTTTACGGTTTAATTTATAAGTTACAGAATTTTAAAAGAAAAAGTTCTTAATTTATTTGTGATGTGATGGGAAGACGTGGGAAAAAGTTACGAGAGCCTGACTATAGTCGATCCTTTCTACTTAAAAAAGTAACTGTTTTATTATACTTCTGAAGAATTTAACTTTTTGTAAATCTTTTTCATTTCATTTCGAAACACAAACATACTTATTTACCATCTAATCGAATTCAATTTATATACAAAATTCCCTTTGCCCTATGTCGCACTTGTCCTTCGGCACCAATGAAACATCAAAACGAACCGTCCAAACATACACACGCACACATCAAAACATGCATCGGCAATCAAACGCGACGAACGAGAGCTCTAACTATCCCATCAAACACCCTCTACCAAAATAACGAATTTGCCGATTCCTCATCGCGAAAGACAATATTTATCATCAGAGTTTCTTGCGACTCCCAAAGGCGACGACTCAATTTTCGCGTTCAGCTATGAATGACTGAATCGGAGGGGTTCTGTGCGGTTCGATGAATATATTGGTAAAGTAGCGGCGCTTCCGAGGAAACGAAGAAGGGAGCGTAATTATATTACACGCTCTTTCGGGCAGACCTTCTCGCGGTGTAGTGTGCGTTACTTCGTTTATCAATTTGGGCCGGGGTGTTCGTTTATTGGTTTAGGCGAGTGCAGATGTCAGGTGGAGGATGTAATTGGAGCCGGTTGGAAATCGTGTTATAGAGGTGCGGGGTCGGGGGATGACTGACGTGAGTATCATGAGAAGTGATTTTGTTGTACAAAAACATAAAATAATACAGGATTCTTTAGAATAATATTATTTTTTTGCTTTATATAATAATTTCATTTCTATAATATTCGATAAGTATGGAGTAGATATTCGTTGTAATTTAACAGAGACCCAATTTATTCTTTTACATATCGCGTAAAATCATTAAGTATTCGATTACTAATATTCAAAGAATAAAATAATTTGTTAGGGATAGAAGCATTCACTACGTGGTCGCAGCCACAAAGTTAGCAGTGTGCCCGAGTTGCGAAATATTTACGACGACTCGTCTGAACGCGGAAAAGCTAGAAATTAGTGACGAGTACAGAGTTGCACTCACTTACACAATCACTTCACTCTTCAATAATTCGGAAAAGAGTTGCAGCTATGAATTTAGCAGCTACGACAACGAAATCCAACCAAGCAGACCAGCCGCCCCACTAATCAACCAACCTGACCGATAAACGAACCATCTATTACTTCAGACATGCGAGGTCTTGTTCCTTATATATAAATTCCGTATTGCTAGACAATTGCAATTCGAAGTAAAATTAACAAAAATAAAATTACGATTCCCAACTAATTAGTGAAAAATTACAAAGCCTACCGAAATTTTCTACCACCAAAATGAGCTCAAATTTTTACTGACTTAAAACGAGCCATTATAAATAATAAAAGTACAACCGCACGCTAACCACTGAGACCAAGGTCGAGTAGTCGACTTCCTCCGCCCGGACCACCCACATACACCTCGCTAAATGAATTTCCCCTCGACCTCGCCGACCGAGCCTCCGTCGGAAAAGGATATTTTTCCGCGCACTCGTGCGTTAAAAGCCCGCCTCCGTGCGATCCCCGGAAATTGAGGTCTCACCCCAGCCATACCCACCCCCGCGTCAAACCAGCCGGAAGCGATTGTTTCGCCTCTGCCAGCCTTCGATTCGGCTTGAAAATCCATCCTGACTTACGGGGAAGTTTTGCGTGTACACGAGCGGCGGCGGTAGCAGCGTAACGAAAGTTTACAGGGCCATTAAGCGGCGGGATTAGCGCGAGCACACGCTACGGATTATTGTTGCGCCTGCGCGCCAACGTGGTTTACGAGTGCGTTGAAAGACGCAAGAGGCGAGGCTCAGCGCTTTTGGTCACGTTTCGCATATAACACCACCCGGGGATGGAAAAAGCTCGTAGGTAAATGTTCAGCGAATGAAGTGTGGGAGTGGGAATTAGGGGATTATAGGGTGATAGGGTGTTTTTCTTTTTTTTTTTAGTGAAACGAGATTTTATGGTAAATTTTTTTAATTGTAGGATGTGTTGTTTGGCTCTGTTAAGTACATTTGCATGGATTTCATTTTAATAATGGTGTGTTGAGTAATCGTCAAGTTTATGATTTGCATATGAATGAACGTAAAAGGACGATGCTCGTGAATGAATAGTTAGGTATGGAAATGTTCTGGAGCTTAATAAAGAAATGTTATCATTTAACGCTACTTTAGCTGGGAGGTTTAAAAAAAAGTAAGAGAAATGATGGTTGTGATTTATAAAATAAGTAGAAAAACCAAGATTACATCGTACATGCAGTAGTAATAATAGAGTCAAGTTATTCTTCGAATTTTTTTTTATTTATACTCGAATAAATTAAATGCTTTAATTGACGTGAATTTTTTATGTTTATGTTACTTTATAAGCTATTACTTAGAAATATAATCAACTTCTCTTAGCTGAATAATTTTAATAGTCGTAACTGCAATTATAAGGAATCCCTAATTTTCGTTAGCTTTTATGTGCAATTTGAAAAGAATTAATTAAACACGTGTTGGGCATGGCAGTATTTTTACCTAAACACGAAACATAATCTCCTCGCATATATACAGGACATTAATTAGGAAGAAAATCCTTGCTTATTAAAATTTGCGTGACTTGCACAAATTCAGCTCGCTTGTTCTATTTCTCAGGACCATACTTTGGGTAACGAATACTGTTGGTGAGCGGCAAACTGCTGAATAAAGAAGGTAATGTAATACATTATTAAAATAATAATATCCTTAATAATCTATCTGGGTAATCTCCCGTATTAAACGTAATTTGCAATTTACTTGGGTATTAGGGTTATCAACTCCTTAATTCATAACTGCACTTGGTATATATAAATGACCGTTCACAATTTTTCGTAATTAAATCGAAGTAACGCGTACTTCACCTAATTTCCATACGAAAAGAACTGAATGAAACCGTACTAATAAGATATACAAAAAATTAAATCACAAAACCACTCTTACCCCTTTATTAAGCAAACACAGCAGCAAAAGTCAACTCTGTACTCACGTGAAATGCCTCCGAACCAATTAACCGTAATAAAAACCTCATTATCCGAACTTTCCTCTCTCTCTCCCTTTCCTCTTTAAACCAGAAACGAATCCAGGCCACCCGACAATAGTGCGCGCCCCGAGCTCATAAAGCTCCTCGCGCGCTCGATATTCTGTTTACCCGCTCTCGAGGCCGAAAAAGAAAGAAGCAGGCGCAGGCAGCGGGGAAATATACCCGTGAGGGCAAAAAAGTCGCAGCACTCGGGTGACTTAAATATCGCGGCTGATTAAAATATAAACTCGATAATGCAAATCCCAGTTTAATTGAGTTGAAAAATATCGCAAGCGTTGAACCACGGGAGACCGACGTGGCTGTTTCACAGCGATGGGTGAGTGGATTTTGTTTGTTTTATCGCGGTAATGGGTTTTAATGAATTTTCTCGGGACGATCGTGTGGCATTGAGCGTCTTTGAATAGGTTGAGGGATTGCTTCGATAATAGAAAGGCTATTAAGTGTTGAATGATTTTTCTTCGTCGAGTATAGAGCTGAGACTGGAGGTTTAAATTTAGATATTGCGTAACGCTTGAATAGTTGTTGTAAAGTATGACTATTCATTTCTTTGAGATGGAAAGTTTAATCGTTCTTAACGATAGTAAAGAAAGCTATGAAGTCAATATGAAAAAAGTTTTCACAATAAAATGAACTGACTCGGCACGTTTCCCTTTAAACTTTCGAGAATTTTCATAAAAAGGGGTTTTGCATTTTATAGGTAGAGTTAAGTCAAAACTAAAGGAACGAGTTATTCATCTGATTGCTCCTTTAAATACGTTGTTCCATTTTAAATTGGGTTCATAGTACAATTGAACAATGTTTATAACGTATAATTACTTGTATCCTATCCGCATCAGGATAACGATATTAATTTTACTAGAGCTACGCGTATGTACATCACGCAATCTTAAGATTTATGCGGTTACGTAATCATTTGACTTTCTTTCTAAAGTCTAAAATTGAGTAGCCTACTAACCACAAATGACCTAATTTTACCGAAAATTCTTGGGACCCACATACTTTCAGCCGTCTTGAATCCTGTCGCCTGCTCATTGTCCAAAACTACTGCAATCCTTCAACCAACCTACCAAACTCACAACTAGTCGACCTCCTTACACTCCTCTCTCTCTCTATTACACCAAAAACATCTCCATAACCGAAAGACTCCCTTCCTCTCTCTCTCTCTCCACCTCTCTCGAACAACAACAACCCTCGTCAGGCACGCGCGCGCTTGCGTACTTCTCCTCCTGCCATTAGGCCCCGGGAGGATCAGCAGCAGCATCCCTTCGAGCGAATTCCCGCGGGATGAGCCGGAGCGAGAGAGGTCCGATGTTGATTGTCGGAAGGGAGGAGAGAGAGAGTATAACGCGTAGCACACATGCCACGCTCGGCCGTTCGAATTAATGGACATTCTCCGGGGCGATTGCTCCCCGCTCCCACTGTGTGTCTATGTACCTCCTCGACGTTTCGCCGTCCGTTTCGCGTGATGCGCCAGGGAGAGAGAGAGAGAGGAAGCGTCTTGGCGCGCTCGAGTTGATCGTCCGCGGCGTGCGCTTCCTGTGATGAGAGGGTGATGAGGAGGAAGTGGAAGGGAACTGAGAGCTTAGTAAGGTTCGTAGGGTTGGCTATGCTGGAGTAGTGCTGGAATTTTTGAATTATGGGTGGTAGGTGGTATATTCTGTTTGAAAATTTCATTTGGTTTAAGATTAAAAAGATTATGTAGAAATCTTTTAAAGCCTGTATAGATCTCATATTATTTTCTACTGAAGAGTTTTAAGAGATTTTCATATTTAGGTCAAAGGTACTTTTTGAGATCTCCCTTTTCATAAGCTTTTTTTACGATTATTTTCACTTTTTATCCATACATAAAAACTTAAGGTCAATCTTTTTTATTATTTGAATAAATAGAAGTATAAAAAGCAATTTCAGATCTACCGTGCCAAACCACAACTATAAATCTTCGTGACACACTGCACGATATTGAAATAAGAATATTGAAAATAGAAATATAGATTTAAAAAACTCATAACTTTGAAAATGATTCTCTTTTACAAAAAAACAAACCAACGAATCAGATTATGTTTATCCCTCTATCTACACAAAACGTAAAAAATTTCAACCGGGCACCTGAAAAATCAGTCCATAATAGAACACTTAACAAACCAAACACTCGAGACCCGAAAACCGGCAGTTAACCCAGTTCGGCAAATCCAAACCTGACCTATCTCCCTTATACTCCTCCTCTGAAATTAAAAAGAAAGCCCACAGAGAGGAGCGGAGAATCCCTGCCCCCGTCCGTTATAATTTCAAATTATTCAATCTCGCGGAACCGCTCTCCCTGAAATAACAAAAGTTTCCCATTCATCCAGGACGCGCGCGCTCGGTCGAAATTGAAATGCCTTCAATATACCTCTCTGGGAATCGAGATCGCGCACTCGCGACTTAGCCCTCGCTCCCAGTTTCATTCAAATTTCTAATCACAGATCGTCCCGGAATCGGAGTCGCGCGGCGGATTAGAGGGACGCGATAATTTGCCAGACTGCCGGCAACGGCAGCGAAGGCATTACCATATGGTAATTACCCGGGGGCGCCAACTTCGAGAGTGGGAGCGATTCTGCGCGCGGATAAACCCCCCCTACCACGAGTATCACTCGGCGTAGATTGCCGTCCGCTGTTGTTGTCGCCGAGAGAGTGAGAGTTTCGATGGCTCTGTGTGTGTGTATATGCATCTCTCCCTCTTTTGGCTGGATGTAGGGAGTAGTCGCGAGTGCGGTGTATATATGCGCGTCTGCGGCTTTGAATTATGCCGGATGAATGAGTTAATTTTCGGGAACTGGACGTGCTGTGTGAGCCTCGGATATAACACTGGGGTGTATTGTCGTGTTTGTTTGATGACTGCGGGAGTAAAGTTTTTAACGACCTGGTGTATGGCTCTGAAGTTATTTTGATTTAGTGTTGACAGTATTATTAATTTTAGAATATATTAATAAAAAAAAGAAATTATTCATATTGCTGTGCAAACGCTGAATAGATTATCTCCCTAAATTTGATATTATTAATTGTAGCTAACAAAAATATGAATTTCAAATGAGCGCTATATCGTACTGTACACTTTGCATATGAATATTCCCTCTATACCTGAACAAACTGAAATCTTCACTAAATTCAATAATTCTACATAGTTATACAGCGGGGACTTAACTGATCGTTACTTCTCTATCACGTTATCTTACATATTAAATCTATGCTATCACCCTTATAGCTCAATTCCTTCGCCATTCAGATTCGATTACATAAACATGTTCAATTTCGGAAACTGGAAGGTACCGGTGGAGAATCGAGGTCATAAAGTGCGAATCGTAAAAAAAAATAGACGAATTATCATCGTAAAACGATTAACGAGAAGCCGATAAATTATTATTGTAAATTATTATTGCGAAACTCAGGCGCGCTGGCGGAGATAAAGGGGGCTTGGGCGGCCCTGGAGTTTCGAACTATCGTAAGCCGACGTGAGCTCATTTATTAATATTAAATTCTGGCTTGTGTACTGCAAAAGTTTCGCGGCGGCGCGCGGCATTCCATACTTTGCTCTATACTTTGTCATAATGCACCCCCCATGTAAAATACCAGGCCACAATTCATCCTGCGTACCAGCGAGCGCAGGCAGATACTCTCAGCGAATAACTAATGCCGTTCCGCCCGTGGGTTATAATTTTCTTCGGAAATGTGTCTATTTGCGTTTGAAATAATATCATCATTTAGATTAATACAGCAGATTTGTGTTATCATTTCATCTACATTTTTCAGTGTTTCAACATATATTTAAATTTCAAATTGTATGGCTTTCGACGTCAATTTATCAAGAATTCATTGTAATCTTATACAAAAAAACTTTACACGTATTTTATTCCTTCTTATAGCGTGTTGAAGAATGATACTGACATCACATTTGAACGTTAAAATTCATAAGATGCTCAAATTCATAATTCATAGACTTTAAAAATAGATGTAGGTATATTGATATGTATTATCGACAGAATAATAATAGGTCGAGCGGCCGTGACAGAGGAAAGGCAATTTTTCACGGTACCTACGCTCGTGATAGAAAATACACTTACAGCCACAAGCCACAGGAATACAAAATAGAATTTATAGCCAACGTGGTATGTCATATTTTAAAATTAATTTTAGTTTCCAAAGAAAAATAGTTTCTCGGAACAATTTTTTATAGATAACTCAATACTTTTTAATCAAAATAAAATCAAAAAGTCCACGATAAGCTTACTGGTACGCAGGACTCTTAAGTGCAAGCAAGACCGTGCAAAGCCAATATATGAACTTATTTTATCACAAAGTTAACGAATCATCGCGACGTTTCCTATCTGCCCGCATGTAAGCATACACTTTTATAAGAACCATCTCCACCACTTACCCCTTACACACTGAAACCACCCCAAACACCTAACCCCATTCAATTCTCCATCTCGGCCACGCCCCGAAAACCCGCAAGCCATCCGCCACGGAAGGAGATCGCGGATTACACGGCGATCGCACCATCCGAACACGCGTATGTACACACATATATATACAGTACCTCGTGGTAGTGAACGTACGGCCGGGTAGCTCCTTAATCCTGTACAACGGTGGCGCTAATGCTGGGCCGCCGCGTATATATCGGGGGTCCGCCTAATGCGCGACAATTACACCGGGCGCCGAAATTACGAACGGAGGCCGCCGCCGCTGCTGCCAACGAGGCCGTAACGAATGTAGCGGCGGTGGAGATACGCAGATGCGCGAGCGCGCCGCAGCCGCAAATGGAAAATGGGCGCAGCGCGGAGTGTTAATTCGTTTTGAGGGTTTGAGCATAGGGAGATGGTGCGCGGTTCGATTGAGTTATTTTGGGAGTATGAGATGAAAGAGGTTTATGGGAGAACGTTGTGATGCGGTAGTGTTTGGGATGGTATAGCGCGAAGTTTGAGTTTTGGGTGGTTTTTGGAAAGGTTCGAATTGTGTTTGTCTGTTGGTGTTTAAAGAGCTGTGTTCGAATGGGTTTTCGTGATACTGAATTTATATTTTGATAATTTTAGAAAATATGAAGCATATAGAAAGTGCATATCAAAATTTCCAATACATTTCACCGCGGTATGCTCAACTCCTCTTTTTATTTGTTAAAAGAGAGCACCGAAGGTGAAACTGAACCATACAAGATTTAGTTACGAGATGCAGAATGATTCGTCGGGATATTCACTGAAAACAAAAAAAGATAACTGAAGCTTGGGAGTCAAAGCAGTGCTGCTTGCGCGGCCCAAGTAAGAACCTCTTAAGCGGAGTTGACCTAATACTCATGCAGATTTTGCTTGGGAGCGCGAGGCCGTGTGGTAACACAATCGAGTTTACTTGGTTATGTCATCGGTCACTCTGTCTCGCGCTCGGCGCTCCCAAGTAATATCTGTTTGGGTGTCAGGCCAATTCAGTTTAAGAGGTACTTACTTGGGCCGCGTAAGCAGCACTGCCTTCTCTCCCAAGCTTTCATTACCTTTTTTTTGTTTTCAGTGTTGTATACGGATCCTTCGTCAGTCTAAAAGTGCTGCTAAAAGTGGGCTAAAAGAGCTGCAGATATGGTAGGCTTCTTAACAAATAGTGTTTCGAACTCCTTATGTAAAGGGGAAGCGAAAATCCGAGCGCAAATTAATATCATATAAAAATTTAAAGACAAGACTCTCAGAGCACGACGTACTTTGTACGGTTGTGGCTGTGAAGCCCCCAGCTAGGGTATATCCCGAGGCTGTTAGATCCGTGTTGAGTGTTAAACTCAAGTTTTGAGGATCCAGCGCGCACGAGTAATGCAGATTACTCGGGGCCGTTTTGGCTAGGAAGTCAAGTCCATGAATGATAAAAAATGAAACGTAGAATAGAGAGAACATTTCGAATATAGTTAACGCTCGGATCTTCGCTTCAAAGAAAGAGTACGCTGTATATTTAAAATATAAGATTTCTCTTGTTTATAAAAAATAAAGTTCTTTGCTTTTCTTTTATACAAATAATTCTCGTCTACTCATTTACCAATAAAATAGAATACATTAAATATATTGAGGTTAATATACACAAAATTCATTATTTTTATAGTGACGCTGGTACACACTCAAAATGTAGGATTTTTACTGTTTTAAATAGTACTTTTTAAGATTTTCATAGAAAATTATTTTTTAAAAAGTAAAGTTTTCCCATAAATTTTTCTCCGTGTAGCAAGATTATTGTCTTGCCTCAATATTCAAGACAAAAATCGATACAACATTTATATACAGTTTTCGATACAATATCAAAACTGTCGTGAGAAGAATCTGAAGAATCTTGTCTTCTCTTTAAAATAACTTAACATTTTCTCAACTCTCACACTCACACAAAGGCGCCTTTATTAATTCAATAAACTTCGGTAGTTGCTGATGACTACCTACTAACGAGGTGGCCGGATGGTCGATGACGCGTTCCTATATTCCCACGAGCCGGCTTACTTAGGTACGTGAGGCCATAAGAAGGGGGCGCGCCGCCTAGCGGCGGCGCTCGCACTACTCTCTGGTCGGTGACACATATATGGTGGGAAAAATCAAATTTCAAATTTGGCATTTATTTATACTTTTGCTGTATCTTTATTGTCATTGATATAAGTATATCAATATAATTTATTGATAATATTTTTCGACTGTTCGAGAATCTCTCACAAAAGGACTTTTTGTTTTGAGTGATCGCTTTCTTTAGTATAACGTTAGCACGGCGCATTGGCCAGGCAGAAAATAAACGGACATTGTTTCGAATGAAATTGTGCCAGGTCTATATCAAATCTATATTTAACTTGAGCGGATTCCGCGTATTTTCGATTTACTGAAATTAATAGGGTCCGGCAAAGTATGTGACCCGAATTTCAATGATGCGAACTGTAACTGATTGCCATTTAATGAAAGAAATTTCACGCTATCAATTATTCTTCCTGCCGTGGACTTTTAGGTCAGTCGTATTGGACGATACATTAGTAAACATTATAAAAGATGACTAATTTGTTATCATTATGCAGCTCGGTATAATAAAAGTAGAGCAGGCCAACTTTAAATACTTCAAAGCTAAAATTAATTTACGCTTATCCCTCGATTAACAATTTTAATTTTTAACAATACAAACAAAATTAAAGTTGAATTACGTGTAAACTGTATAAGCTGTCTGCTAAATACAGAAAGAGTAATATTTAATCGTCATAAATATAAGATTCTTTACAAGCTTTCTATGGAATAAAAACATCACAGCAACATTAAATAATAGCTAGACTAATGTTCTATTTATATTTGATATTTTAAATTGCCTTTACAGTAAAAAAGTACTCTACAAATTAAACGACATACGAGAATTGAGAGTAAATTTTTCTAATTACACTATCCACAATCACCTTCTAAAAAATCGGTCGATCACTTTCACATTCCTTCATCCCAACATACAACCTCGACCGAGCATTACACGATTCCCTTCCCCTCGACTTTTCTCAAAATACCACTTTCATTCTTCTGCAAGCAATACACCTCGCCCCCCTCAGCAACCAAAATATCATCAATTCTCCATCCCGCCAGCCAGAATCTCTCCCTTCCTCGCGAACTGAAATCCCGCTATCTCCGGCGGCCCTCGCCTTAGCGAAGTCAGCGAAAATCAGCCGGAAAGGGCGAACTGGCGAGCAAGAGCGAAAAGGACAGGCGACCACCAGCAGCAGCAGCAGCACCGCCGTTGTCGTCGAGACAAATTGTCGAACAGCGCTTGCGGTCGGGGCTACATGTGTTTGTCGAAGTTGCCTCGCATTTAGAAAACAGGATTACAGTTTGGCCGACGCCGCCGTTGCCGGAGAGGAGAGAGAGAGAGAGAGATAGTCTCGACTTTCTCGCTTTCGCGGCGGTTGCTCGCTTGTATCCACCAGGCAGCCGCACACCTGCGCGCCGATGTGGAGTTTGCACGTGTGAGTATGCGAGCGATGTTGTGTTGAATGCTGGAAGTGCTGGGAGTGGCGAGGAGAAAGTCGGTATTTTCGTTTCAAGAGGAGCTGGCGGTTGGAGTTGTGGGTTATAAGGAGCTTCATAATTTATTGATTTGAATGAAATATAATGGGACGAACTTTTGGGTCTAAATGAGAATAATATTAGAACAGTACACGGAAATATAAATGTCAAGAATTATGAAACTTATTTAGATGGTGATCCGAATGGCAGTTTACTTTTCAATTAGTTGTAAAATATGGAAGCTGATGATCTATTATCAAACTTGATCAAACTGTTTAATTTTTTGATAAAGAATTAATGTATAAAAGGGACATAATAGTACTGTACATAGTATCAATATCAAGTAAACGGGATTGGAATAAATATGTTGGAGTTATAAATAAATGAAAGTAGTTGTGATCGGGTATTGTCAGACATACAGACATGGATTTTCAGTAGGATATTTTCTTTCGTCTCAATATTAGGTATTAAACTTCTTTTATACAAGAAAATTCTATAGTAATATAATATAAAAACTCAATAATAAAAATAAATGCTATTTTCGTTACTTTATCATCCAATTCTTTCTACAAGCAATTAACAATAAAATTTACTATTTTCACAGTAGTGCTGGGCTACACTAAATTACTATTTTAAAAAGTAAAATATGCTACAAAAATAATTACAATTATTATTCAAAAAGTAAAATTAGCTACGAAAATCTTAAACACTCCTAAGTTTTTAAGCGCTACTACGAAAAATAATAAATTGTCTTCTAAAAAAAGTATAAAGTTTACTAACAAATTTTTCCCCATATACCCAATCACCGTGCAATCACGATTACACCCGCAACCTATTTACATACTCTTTCCGGCACTTCTTTCTCAACAAACTTCCTTCCTAACAACCCCACCTTAATAAACTCCTCTCGTCATCATCCCAACGAACCAACCACCACCGCGACCATCAACAACAACAACAACAACAACAACAACGACTCTTAATACGCCTCGCAACCTTACAAACCACCGTTACAACAATCGCATTGGAATTCGAGCGCTCGCTAGATGCTCGTAAATGCGCATTCACGCGCTCCACGTACCCATACAAAATCAAGCCCCTTCATGCGCGCGCGGGCACGCGGCCGTGCAAAAACACGCGCAAACATACACGCATATACAGCACCCACACCGGTCATATACGTGGTGTGTTCGCTCCGACGCATATTTCAGCCGCGCGACAGCGGCTTCCGCTCGTCCTCGTAACTTTCCCGAATGAGCTTCCTACCTCCCCCTCTGTGTGTGTGTGTGTATGCTACGGCCGCCGACGAGGATCAGGTTGTTCTGACTCTCGAGAGAAGGAAGAGAGAGAGAGAGAGGGGGGGAGAGAAATTACCGAGTTCCGAGTGAATTTCATTACCGCGGACATGGAGACGTAATTATTCCGTTTTCGAGACCCGTTCGTGCCGGCCTTTTATTCTGCTCGTTGGGAAATTTTTTTTCTGGTGGTAAGTAATGAGGTGAGCGTTGTTGATTGAGTTTCGTGTCGTTGCGGCTAGGCTTTTGAAAAGAGAAGGAAGGCAATGGAAAGTGAAGTTGTGAATCGTGAATGCTGTTGTTGACCCTGCAAAGAATGATCAAAGATGTTCGTTTGAATAGTTAACTTCAGTCACAAGTTTTTAAGTTACGAACCAAAAATTTCTTGTTTGTGACACGCTTACAATTTGAGATTATATACATAGGCTTATGAACTATGAGTTAAAAATATTTACAAGGTGAACATAAAACGCAACAATCGGTAATGCTGATGATATGATAGTTACGGCGTCTTGCTACCACGCGCAGATAAAATTCGGTGGCTCAACGTTCACCACCGTAATTGGTGAACATGTTGTCAGGACGCGAGGTTCGCTTTGGCCGGACTAAATCTCGAGAGCTCTTCGAGACATAAGCTTCCTTGGCAATCAGAATTTTGGAGCAGCGGTTATACACACCCCGGCGTTACTCCCCGCTGGCGCGGCCTACCTTCCCGACCGCCTCATACAATGTATTACCACGACGGTACATTATTGCCGCTATTTTTCTTCACTCCTATTTTCAGCGCGTAGATTTGAATGACGATTGATGGGTTACACATTCATCTTCCATTTTGCAAGATTGAGAGTTCGAATTGGCATTTCTTTTTAATCAAAGAAACTTTTATAGTCATTACCGGTATCATACTTGTCGATGTATTTGTTACTACCACTAACATAATTTATTTAATTAAAATACTTTTTACCATCGATCAGCATTAACTTATTATAAAGTAAGAAATTTCAATGATTTTTACTGCAGAGAAAATTTTACACTCCTATGCCCAGCTTTTTGCTAACCATATTTACCTCGTACAGTAAAAGCATTAATTAAATAAAGCATTAAAATATCTCATGCGTTCTATTTATCTTTCCTCAATTAACGTACTTCGCCTTACCCTTAATCATAACTTCTCGGTTCCCCCAGCGCACACGAGCATTTAAACCAAGGCCAAATTAAATCACAAAAATAACAGTATAAGCCATCATCATTAAGAGATCGCATCGTTCACCTTCATTTGTCCAAACAAACCGAACCCACAGCGGAATCAAAGCGCTCACCACGCGTGCGCCTCGTAAAAATGAAAACCTCCAGCGGAGAACCAAAAAAACGAAAAAGAGAGAAGCACGAGCGCGTCTATTCATACGCGATAATGACAGAGGTAAAATAGAATAATTTACGAGGGCAGCGCGCCGCGGCGGAATTAACCGCCCGGTGAGGAAAAAGCTCCTGGCGCGCGAAAACGAGTTAATTGCTCCGCTTCTTGCGGCTCTTATGACTCCCTCCTCTCTTTTCTAGGAAGCATCGAAAAAGGTCGCGTCTCTTGTGTATATATGTGTATGTGTGTGTGTGTGTGCGGGTCGACCGCATGGGGAACAGATGCGCGAGCGCCGAGATAATTAATTCAGGCGCCGATGCGCGCAGCAACGACGACGAGGACTACTAGGGCGAGGTGAAATATGTGTTTTTCGTCTCTGGATGTGTTTGGAGTTGTTCGTTGGATAAATAGACGGGATCTGTCTGTCTGTGTAGAGTTGACGATGGTTGTTGAATGATGAAATGTCGAGTTACTTGTGGTGCTCTGTGTAGATGCTGTGTAATTTACATGTTAACGTGTAGTTTAAACGGTCAATTTTTTAAATTGAGAAGTAGTTTTTAAATAACGGAATATTACGTTGTATAAAAATGACACAAATTAAAGACAATTCTAAATAAGTTTTATTTGAAATCCTACGATCCAAAACGTAACCAACCGTTGAACGAAATAACGCATTAACTTTGCTATTTTTATCACCGAAATATTACGTTCTCTCATGAATATCACAAGACAGCAAGACCCAAAAGCCCAATTTTCACGAACTATATTCGGCGAAATACGCTCATTATACTCACTATCCCAACTTCCCCAAAACGGTTTAAAAACGCCTCTATCCACTTCCACCTTTCATCGTCTTCGTCGCAAAGAGCCTATTCACCGCGCGAGTTCCGAATTAGCGATAGCGTAGCGCGCCCCGAGCGACTTTGCTAATTTGGCATTCAGCTTCTATGGTGAAATTCGCGCATAATAAACTATTCGCTTTTAGAGAGGTGAAAATATCAAGCCGCATAATTCGCGCATCGCGCGAACGAACAAAACGTTGGGCGAGGTTCGACGCCTCGATACGGTAAGCGTATAGGTTAATTGGCAGGTAAGACGAGTTCGAAAGGTGAATTGCGGGGGCTGGAGGCTTGTCTGAATATTTCGTGCAAGTGTGGTTAGTGAAGATGTATAAACGTAATAGTATGTAGTTGAGTTATCTTTTCTTTTTCATGTATTATTATTTTTATTATGTCTTACGAAACTTACGGTGATATATTCGTACGTAGTTTGTTAGAAAGTACGAAATCTGAAAAATCACGGAAATACGAGATAGGATAGAAAAGTTAATTAATGTTTTACCTTTACTTTAACAATATTTTGACAGATTCTATTTTATTAGAAATATTCTAATTCTTCTTAAAATGTTCTTTCTACAAATCACTTTATTTCTTATAAGAAAACCAAAGATTTTTACAAAATGCTTATACTTTCTTACTAAAAAATGCCTTTTTTATTCAATAATTGTGTAACTTTAACATAAATATTACAAATCTCACCTCTCTCGCCAACCAAACATTTATCGCCAGCACTTACAACCATCAACACAATGTTACCCTGCAGGTTGCAACCATCTTCCCCAGCACACCTGCATCTCAAAAACTGCCTCCCTACCATTCACCGAGCACTTACTCCCTCACCTTCCCCATCCGACCATCCCTAAAGTAGTCTCTTTCTCTAAAGACTCTCTTCCCCCAAAAAGCGTAAAAAATTCAGCCAGTCGGACGCACTCCATCGCGATCCACCATGCGCGCGAAACATCGCCATCATTTTCGCTCGTAAAAGACTTTACGGCCGCCGCGCTGCTACTTTTTTCGCAGAAAGGGTTATCCCCGCCGAAAACTGCGATAATAACCTAGCTCGGCCGTCGGGGGTTTTACGGGCGGCAGGTAGACTTTCATTACGCGCGCGTCGAGCGAGCCGCTCCGCGAGCTTTTACTTTATTACAAGGCAGGAAGCGCGACATGCATGCGCGGAAAGTTCGCGCTGGTTTAATTTTGAGGCGCGTCATGCGAGGATCGATTTTTGAGAGGGTTCAGTTGGTTGTATAGACGAGAGTGACTTGTAGTGGATTAGGATTGAGGTCTGAGTATGACTAAGGGTTTATCTATAGTATGCACATTATTCAGATATATTTTTTATTGGTAAGTACATCAATTGAATTTTAAATTTGATATAACATTAGTAGGGCAAATAAAACAGTTTATAATTATTATATTTATAATTATATCGGTATTAGAAAAAATCCAATCAGCTGTCGGCCTATAATGATGCTGTATACTTCTCTATAATTGATCAATTTGTATTCAAATTCATTAAAAAATATATCAAGATTAAATCATTATTTTAATGATTCATCGTTATCTTAAAATCCTTGGATAAATTATAACTCAATTAAAAACATAATATATGCAGGAAATTGCTTGTTTTATAGAACGTGATTCTAGTAAAACAAACTACACAATTTAATCTTGTATTTATCCATCCATTTATACACTTCTCACAATTCAACGAATTAAAAACTGTCACGGTAATGCGGAAGCGAACCATTCACCCCACCCCCGCCGCCAAGCTCATCGAGTAAAAAAATGGATTGATTAAAACACCGGCGAGGAAGTGCTAAAGCTCCACTTTAATAAAGTACTTCGCCCTCCGTCCGAACGGTCCACTTGAAAGCGAAGCAATACAGCGCTGAATAATCATTTGCGCGCGCTGCAGAAGGGAAACTTGGTGGAAAACTTTCTTCTCTCTCTCTTGCGGCTGTGGTGGTGGCGAGCGATTAATTTACATCGTTATGTAGGCGCGCAGCGAGAGGAGGGGAAAAAAGTTTCTGACTCTCTTTCGCGCGTAATGAAACGCCGCTGCTTTGCATGAATATCGATGAGACGAGTGGGGGAACGATTTTGTTGTTCATCGAACAAATTAATGAGGAGAACTGAAGCTGTATAGTGACGTATTTAATTATCGGGAATCGTGGCTCGAAGGTAATGTATTGTGTTGTTGTTGATTGCGATGAAGGTGGTTGAAGAAAATTTCGATCAATTTCAATTAGGGTTTTTCAGAACTTTAAAGCTAAGAAGTTCTTTTACTTGTAGATACAGAAAATATGACAGATAAAAAAGCATTAGATAAAGGAAAATAAAATCGTGTAGTTTTGTAAAGGGACCTCGTTAATCTCTTTGCATGGCAAAGGAGACTTCAACGTAATTGACGTCGAGAAAAAGTTACTGAAGCTACATCTCGTTCTGATAAATTATTCATATATAAAGTGTATAAAATTACAGCTGAACAATTATTATACTATAAATAATAAAGAAATACTTTTTAAAAATAAAATAAATTTTGTTTAGTGAAATTGGAAAAATAAATATAAATTTAACAACTGTAGAAAGCCGTATTTTTGAAATATTTTCAAAAAATACGTAAATTTACGCTAATGATTTTATGACCTAGAAGATAATTTTAAATTATACGGAGACAGTTCCATTTAAAGAATTCGTAGCGTCGCTCGCACAAAATTAGATTTACTTTTCCATCTCTGCTATGAATAATGTATTTGTATGCCATTAGAATACAGAATAACGCGAAAGAAATATAGAATTTAATAATGCTTCTACACGAAAAACATTACTTTGCCTGCTTGAAAAGCATTTTAATTAACTGTCTATAACACCAGAGTTACAATAAAGAAACAACATTAGGGTGTTCTGAACAACCACGACAAATCTAATAATCTCGAATAAGAATGCAGGAAGCACATTTTATTCCGGAAAAACTGCATTATCCTCTTTATGAGGGAACAGTAGTGAAGCCGAGAAAATGTTTCGCTTTGCTTATTTAATTCCTGCCCCGCGGCTCCCAGCCAAGAGGCTATGCAGAAAATACAGTAACCGCACTCGCTATGTGAATTCCGCGAATACAATTTCGCACAAGACCTACTAAGTATCTAATAAGCTATATTTACATATTACGGTTTCCGGGCTACTGCAGTATCCTTCGTTTGAATCTATTTTACATTACCATACATAATCATTCCTTAATACAATAAATTCATACTCCTGAACCTGTTTATCGTTGGAAAAAAAAGGAAAACGGTTATTCATTAAACAAAAATTACCTCGAATCTCCGGCCGATACTCAACGACCGCAAATATCCATCCACAATGGATTCCCAAACAACAGCCGCGGTATAGCATCGAAAACTTCGACGGGCGCAACGAGGCCGGATCTGCGGCAGGGATGTTCGTTCCGGCGACAATTATATTTCGACGGAATATCCGCACTTCCTTCGCGCATGCGTAGTAGCAGCGGCGCCGGAAGGAAGTAATTCGCCTCAGCCGCGCGCGCGGCGGCCCACCGCGACTAATATTACACGTGTATAACGCGCGCGCGGTATGAGCGGACATAGTGACCGGCTGGAGCTCCTGCTGCTGCCTGTTTCGAAATATTGTAAGGAAGGATGCCGATGATTTCAGAAATAGGGTAGGGTATATTGAAGTTTTTAGGATTATTGTATGGAAGAACAAGCTTCGTTTATTCATTTTTTTTCGTAGCTTTCAGGAGAAACATTGTCGATTTTGTTATTATTATGATAATTTTTGGTATCGTTGATGTTGTGATTCTTGATCAACTTGCATTTTGTATAAATATAATTTTCTTTCCACTTTACAAATTGTGGTATTTCAAAGAAAAATAAAGTTTTTGAAAAACGTGGTCGCTAATTAAATTCTAATTATTAATTAATCATTTATAACCATTAATACATTTTTTGAAAGTCTAGGATTACGTAAAAAACGTATAAAGCCAAAGCATGTCAAAATACGAAATTCAAAAGAAATTGAAAAGGGAAATCGAAGAGAAAAATCGAACAAAATAAGGGGAACTTGACAAAACAAGTAGAAAAGTCAATATTCTAACCGACATAAAGTAGTCAAAATGTAAAAAATGACTTTCTACTTAATTTTTTACAGATCTTATATGTATTTGTTTGTGCTGTACATTTCTCTTCAAAGCCCAAAACCATTTATGAACAACGTTTTCCTTTTTTCCAAATCAATCCCACTATTCCTTTTAAAACCCTTTCCCCGCTCACCAAGACCAGCACCACCGAACTTTTCACCTCCTCCGCACCCCCATCAACCATTCCCCTCCTCTCCTCTTAATTCCGTACGCACGAGCGCCCCGCAGCAGCCCTATACCAAGAGAAAAAAAAGAGAGAGAGAACCTGGCAGGCGAAATCGACTTACCCGCACGTCTCGAATTGATTTCCAGCGGCGGCTGATTACTCTTCGATTCTCGCGCGCGTTATACGTGGGCCGAATGCGTTGAGATCAAAGCCGGTGCCGAGCAGTTTCGTCACGTCGGCGCACCGTAGCCGGGCGAATTCGTTTTCAGAGTTGAGAGAGCCTTTTCGCGAGGGGGAATTACGCGAGGAAAGGGTGGGATTAGGCCGCGAGGTTTAGTAGCTGAGGGGATATAGATGGTGGAAAGAAGGAAGGTATAGTGTGTGTGTGGGTGTTGTTACGAGGGGCTTTTTGCTTTCGAATTGAAAAAGTTGGCTTTAGTGTTTTAGAGGTTTAGATTTTCGCGAATTAGTCGCGCTACGTTGTGGTCGTTTCAGATAAAGCGTTATCGTAAGTCAATTATTGCATTATCAATATAGTATGAAATGAAGGTAAGACAGTTCTATTGAGTGAATGCCGTTCCAAATAGATTGCACCTGAAACTAGTATTATACATCTATAAACGGAAATTTATATAATTTAGGAATGTAGACCGACCGTTTAGCTTTATCGCCACAGCTTAAACGCGAAAGTGACAGATAAACCGAAAACCGTATTGGAATGTCAGCGTGCCTGTGTGACAAGTATTTAATTGAAAACGAGCAATTAATGCTTTTATATCATCCTAACAGATGTATCAAAATAGTTAACATTATATTATAGTAATAAACTTCATTTATTATTATCGATACCGTATTCGTATTAAATTGCGATCGATATCATTGTACACAACTTACAGAGTATAAATGCAACAAAACTCATCAACGTCAATCACCAAACTCACCCGAAACAGTGACCCTGCACCATATTCATAAAAAAACTAGCCGAAACCAATCACCACACTCTCGTACCAAAGCGTTTCCCACCTCGCCGAACAAATACACACAAATACACAGACCATAGCGATGAAAGCGCGTTCGTCCGAACAAAGAGCGAAACACTCGCGCGCTCGTCATTGTGAATCCGTCACAGTCAGCAGCGCGCAATTCCGTGAATTCAGCGGTGACGACGACGATGGCGTTGAACACTGCGCTCGACAATACGTGCAATTAAACCAAACGTACGCGCGCGCGCTCTCGCGAGGTGTAAAAAAGCGCGCGCCGGTTTTGAAAATGCCGTCGCGTCACGTAGGCCCGATTACGAGGGCTACCGCTGCTGCTTTTTTGGAGCACGCGTCGAATGGTTTATGTTTCGGGGAGAATGGTTGCGCGTTACGACACGCGCATGGCCAAACAATGTGTGGAGGAGGTTTTTTTTTGGGAGGGAATGCGTTTTGTGAGCTGGTTATTTTGGGGGATGGAGGGAGAGGGTAAAGGGTTGGATTATGTTGGAGGCCATGTGTGGTGTGCAGACGCGGAATATATTGTGGAAGCGGTGAAATTGTTATTGTTGTTATAGTTTAATGGTCGTAACATTACAACGGGAATAACTCCCGTGGAATTATTAATTCAGCTAAATATATAATTTGAATAATGTGGTATATTATATTAATGAGTTCCGGGATTTGAAATGTGCTGAATCGTAAAATATTTTCGTTAATGGATTTCGTTATTTTTAGTATTTAAAAATTAATAGCGACGGGGGCTGTCACTAGCATTATTTATTTGAATAATATAAATGATAAGTTTAGACTTATTTATGATATATAAATTAAATTTCCATTCTCTTTACGCAAATAAAAGCAAATACCGTTAATAGTTAATGGGGTAAAATTAATACATTACTGTCAACCGTGGCGACGCTAATTATTGTGGGGCTCTGGATTTTCGCAATCTGGTGGAAATTTCTCTTTCGAAAATGGTCAGACAATTAATGAATGGCTTGTAAAAATGGATATTTTCTGGCTAGTGATGAAATATTAAAAAAAGATAGCTAACGAAAATATAAATAAAAATTGTTTGTATTCAATTCGTTTGTAGTACTGTTTCAGGGGATACAAACGAAAACAATCATTCTGGCTCTCTTACTCCTCGCCATAATAGCAAGCCATTTCCTAACTAAAAGAATTGGGCAATTTTATTACTTTTTAAATACTCATGAATAATCTAATGTAAATCAGTAAAGAACTTATTCTATTATTCTGTCTATTAAATGGCGAATATGATCGGAAGAATCGAACATACTAGGCAAATAATGAAATCTATTTCCATGGGGGAAGAGATGTTCTGTATTTAGAAATGTGAAACGGCGTTAATTGAGCTGGATAGGCGTGGCGGAAGAAAAATGAATTGATTTAATTTCAAACTAGAGGATAATTTTGGCGTTCGAGTAATATATTGTTGGAAAATAGACATTTAAGTTATAAGCCCTTTAATTGCGATTGATGAAATTATAGTTAATTTGTATTTTATTATATTACTTGATTCATGTGCACTTTGAATATGGCGTAAAATCAGTTAGAGTACAGTAAAGGATTACTTTAAATGAAATCTCATCGCTTTAATAATATGGTTCATAAAAATAGAATGAAGTAATTAACTTATTCATTTCAAATACTTCCACCGAACCGATTCCACCCTCCATCACTATAAAATAACGAAATCAAAATATATAACATTTGACAATAACGAATTGCGAATAAAATCTAAAAAAAAAAAAAACAAAGTGGCTCTATTGTATTTCATAAAAGTATCTTCGACGACTTTCGGGATCCTATTGCGATTCGAGTGTGTCGCTTTGAGAGAAAGCGAAAATACTGACACGCCGGATAAACGAAATCGTCGAGATGAAAAATATAATAATCCTGAGTCATTGACGGTTGCACTTGTACCCTGAAACTGAAGAACTCGACTGCAGAAACTAATAGCATGTTATATATACCCGCGGAATGATCCAGCAAAAATAACGAAGCCGAGTGAACGCATATCGGTTCCAATTTCCAGTTCCGTAGAAACCGGTACTGATAACTGAAATTAATCCTTACAAGTGCGAAGCATATCGGGTACGTGATTGAAACCGTGTTGCGTTTAATCAATTCACTTGGGAAGATCGTGTTGCTAATCATAATAAAATATTAAGTTAAAACTACTTATTTCTGATGATTATTATATTCACTAAGATTGATATTTTTTAATATTCAATACTTTATTTTACATTAATATAACTATATAATCTTGTATATCTTTTATTGTAATTATATATATGTTTATGTATTCATAGAAAATGGAGTTCCCCTCGTGATAAAGGCCGATTTAAGAAACCAATATTTTATATTGGAATTTGTAGTCGTGACGTCATTTTTCGGTCATCATGCCTGTACAGACCAATCACACATAATCTTGCCGAAAAACAGGGCTGCATGATATAGCAAGATTAATCTTGATATTGTATTGTCTTGCCTTGATATTCAAGACTCTCGTCAATACAATATTAATATATAGATTTCGATGCAATATCAAGATTGTGGTGTCAAGAATGTAAAGAATCCTGTCTTGTCTTGAAAACAACTTGAGATTTTCTAATCGTAATAATTTATTGAAATAATCATTAATAACTATTTAAATATAAACAATTATTTAACTCTCACGCAAATGCGTCTTTATTAACTCAAGAAACTTCGGTAGTTGATGATTCAAATATCCCCTCATACCGGCTTACTTAGGTACGTAAGGCTACGACTGCATAACTCCAATATAATCAAGAATTTCAAGACAAGACAATAATACTTTTCATATTGACTGACAAGACCAAGACAAGAGATAAATTTTCATGAATTTACAAGAGCGAGATAATAATTACAGAAATATTGTATTGTCTTGTTCTCGTGCAGTCCTACTAAAACATATCAAGAGACTGCGTAAACTTTTATTCCCTTTTACTCCACAAGCATCCTACTCACACCATACAACATAATTCCCAGCACCACCAACACTCCCACAGCAACAAATTTAAATCAAACTGTACTCACTTTCGCCGCCGACGTAGATGGGTGTCCACGTATGCTGGGCGCGCGCCAGCAGTGGCGCCAGGACGATCGCCAGCCCCAGCAGAAGCATCAGCGACGATGTCGCTTGGGTCACTCTTGCCGCCATGTTCCCGCACTCTCGCACTTTGTTTCTGACGACTTACACTAGCACAAACTTTGTCTTTTTAATTGGCGCAAGGACACGTCATCGTGTCGTTGGTGGCGGTGGCTGTGACGAGGAATCCTCGTCGTCGATGGAAGCGGTACGCTGATGACGATGAAGATCTTGTGGATCTAAAATTGGAAGAAAGGTATAACGTTGTAGATTGCACAGTGGAGATAGCGAGTTTTGGAATAGTGCCTAACATGATTTTATTTGTTTCTGATTTTGGTAATGTCCGCGTCATTTTAGATTGTCGTGCAAGTTTTGCGATGATAGGATTTTATTTATTCAATTTAATTATTGTATTTTGAATGATAAAAATTCGTAGTCAATTAGTATATCAGTTGGGAGCACTATAAAAGGTATACTGAACAATTATCTTATTGCTACTATCTGTAAGCTTTTATTTTCATTAGAAACAAACCATGTAAAAAGATTGTAATTTTGACTAAATAAAATAAAATAAAAGTAAAAAATTCTTCTCAATATTAATTTGAGATATATCGCAACGATTATCAACAGAGACTTCTTCTAGGATTTACTTGTTTTCAACAATCCAACAAACCTAACATCACTATACGAATGTTTCCCTGAACTTTTCACAAACATTACGTTAACTGTTAACAGTCCTACGTAAAAGAAACAATTCAACAACAACAAAAAAGCCAATCCAAAACAGACATACCTCAGCTCCTCGACGCCACCGCCGTCCCCATACCTATCCTCTCCTCCGTTTTCCCTTATCCACCTCTCAGCAGCTGTGAAACGACCTTCGCGCGGTCGTCCGGTCGCGAACCGGAAAATTCACTTGTCCGAACACTTAAGCGTGCGCGGGCGATCGGTAGCAGCGACGCGTCGCCTATATACCGAACGAACGAACGAGCCGCGAACGAGGCAGTATAAGTGTAGCTTAACTGCCGCGCGCGTGCGCGCAATCTTACCGCGGATGAGGCGCGCTTTACGAGGCGGTACGCGTGGCGCGTCGATTAAGTGCCCCCGAGCAGCAGTAGCTGTGTGATGCGCGTATATCGATCGATCGATCGAGCGGTCGGTCCGTGATTAGAGGGAAGAGACCCTGCTCATCTGCGTTTCGGACGATGCGCTCGCGACTGCCGGCTCGGCGGTGGTTTCATCCTCGTAGCCGCTGTCTTGCCTGGAACAGAAAGAGAAAGAAAGGGTCGTGGTTAATAGACGAGTGGTTAGCGAGAGAAGTAGTGTGTGAATGTGTGGGTGGATGTTTGTTTGGGCTCGAGGGAGTTTGCTTTGGCGGCTACGTAAAGTCTGGAGGAAAGATCGTCGTCGCGGTGTCGTCGGGGGATGTTTTCGCAGCGAGACGATGCTGGTAAGTAGAGCGGGAAAAGGGGGGTTTGTGTTTTGCAGTTTGTTTGGTTCGTATCGGTGTAGTAGCCTTTTTTTCGTTGGAACGAGGTGGATGGGAGGATTAATGTGGGAAATGTTGGGAATGAAAATAAAACATTAATGGAATATTTCATTGTAATAAAAACATTGGAATATTTTTGGCATGGATATATTAATTATGTTACAGGAATGGACGGCTTGTAACGTTATTTCGCATTTTCATCAAAATATTTTTCAGATATTAATAAATGAAAATTATTACTGGCAATGTTGGAGCGTATCTCTTTGTTACGTGGTATATTCATTTTTCAAATAAAATGATTTTATACGTTCCCGGGAACAAGTTGCTTTAAAATATAACCTGTCATCCCATACATCATTTGATAAATTAAACAGATCCTTTGTACATACATATATACCGGCGACCCAACCCTTTTCAAAACCCGCTACAACCGAAACTTTGTCTCTGATCCTCCCCGCAGCTCACACAGGCCGCCCGCTCTCGAAAAACCAACTCTCCAGCATTTTCACTAAAACCGACAGCCCGGAGTTTAAAAGTCAAATTCAGAGTCTCCTCTTTCGTTCCCTCTGTCTCTAGTCCCAACGTCACTCTGCGCCACTACCGCGCTCATTTACCTTAATAACCGCGGCAAAGCGAATGTCAGGGCCACAAAGGACGTGGAAATTCCTCTCGTATCTGCGTTTCCATTCGTTTTTCTCGCTGCTATTACCGCCTCGGCTCTTTGTGCACCCACTCGCTCTCGCTCTCTTTCTCTCTAGCGAAGCCCTAATGAATTATTTCCGTCCGGAAGAATCTCCGGTAGAGAAAGAGAGAGAGAGAAGCAAAGTTCCTCTCCTCTCGCTTCGGCACTTAACGGCGAAAGTTCGCGGGCTTTTCTTTCGCCCCCGCCGCGGCAGTATAGCGGCGAGGTAGAAAAAGAGATTGCCTCCGGGGAAAGTGCAGTACAGCTGAGGCAGCGCTGCTACTGCTGCGGTCGTTCGCTTCGTACAGATGTTCGAACGGGGATAGTATGAATATAGGTGTACGATGGTATGCTAGAGTGGCGAATGTTTATTTATTCTGACGTACTGTTGTGAGGGCTAATTTTGAATTGGATTTGGTAATTGGAACAGTTCGATGAGTTAGAGCATTGATGTTTAGTGTGCTAATAAGACACACGCGTACTGATATCGTCGGTGAAATTGGTTGACGTTCATTTCCTGCAATTAATTTTCAGCAGAGGCGCTTCTACCATTGAGTTCAGAGTGCTGTAATTACATTTCGCTTTTGATTTTCGATCTCCGATGTATAGGTGATTCATCAAGTACCGTTAGCAGTATATCATGATAGCAGTGGCATACGCAAGTAAATTTTTATTTTATCTCACTTCTGCTATTTACTTTCTTAAAATCTGGTGGTACTTCGCGGTTGCGTTACTGAACAAAAGCTGTTCACGATTTATTTATTTGTGCTCATTTCAAAGCCATTGTTTTTACTCCACCCACACAATATTAATTTTTTAACGCTTTTTAACGGTACAGCCACGATTTGACATTTTCCCAACGTTACACTTTATATTATAACCTACCGTATTCATCTCACACAATTTACATATAGACAGCAACCTTTCGTACACCATAAACAACATATCTCTCCATCAACCCCAACGACCCACGTATACAGCACCATCCTACACACGCCTACTCGCAATGCACTCCAGATTTCTACTGTGCCCCACCCCTGCACACCCGAGCAAAGCGACCACGACGAAGAAACCAAGAATACGTTCGTATAGGTGCAAACAGGAGAAAAAGGAATAACGGAAGGTGCAGGTTTTTTTCCCTCCCCACATCCAGTCGAGCGCACGGCGCGCTAATTGCATTGTGTAATTAGTGCTCTTAGCACGCGGCAGCCGCGTGTACGAGTGTATGTGAACGTCGTCTCCGGGGTCGGTAGCGCGCGCGCGTGCGAGGTGCTCCACTCGGTTTTTAGATTAACTTTGCTGGCGCTTCTATTGCTAATTTTCCAGTAAATGTAAGTGAATCGCTTCCTTCTCGAGCTGGCTTCTCGCGCTCCTCTCTGCCTCTTTCGCTGCCTGTGTACCGCTGTCGGCTGGCTTTTTTCTCGGGCCGTATGGTTTCGATGTTTCGTGAATTGCAAAGTGTGCCTGATGTGTTTTGTTGAAGTGCGAGTAACATGTTATGTGTCATTATTAAAAAAATCTTATGAAATGGTAATTATATTGTTGAAATTCTTTGTAAACAAACGTATACGTATAAACTTTTTCAGCTCCCCAACCTTTTTAAAATAACTACCGATCACGTGATCACTTGACATAGATAAGCATCAACCATTTATACCACGAACAGTTCGTCTTCACTTCCAACCATTTTCAGCAACATTTCTTCAGCCTCTAAATGACACCACAGCAATCGCGCAATTCCTCCATTCTCCACTCTCACTTAACTCCCTGAAGACCAATACAGACACACGCGCACATCGCCGAAATTCCCAACCTCCAGCGTTCACTTCGAACCAACGACACCCAAAGCTACACGCGCTCGGCCATTCAATGACCCGAACAGGCGGCGGCACTCTGCTCACACCTGCGCCGTATGGTCCTTGACACTTGGCGCGCGCCGGAGATTCCCGGAAACGGCCTAGCGAAATCATTCTCGGCGTTGACGTTTATCCTCCACGATGATGCCGATCGACGCGTGAGATTCTAATGGCTTACTCAGATAGTGTGCGATGTTGGTAGTGGTGAATGACAGTTACAGGGTAGAAGGGAAGGGCTTGTAAAGCTGTTGAAGAGTATTGCTTTTAGTGGCGATCCCGGTCATCAAGATAGAAAGAGACGTGTATTTGGGAATGGTTATACCGAAAGAGAAGAACTTTATCATTACTGAATTCGCATTTTTCCATTTATCTGTTTTAATCATTTATAAATATTTTATCGTTTTATTACAAAAATTGCAAGAACTAATAAATTACGATCCAACCATTTATAAGAACCATTCTGACCCTTTCTCCGACCTCATTCACCCTCCTCATAACGAAATCGTTCCGCGCCACCTCCCGTCCTCAAAAACCCGCGTCCGCAAAGTCGGCACTTGACGTCGCCGAAGTACGTTTGATCGTCGAGGCTCGTCCCCTCACTCAGCCACTATATATACGCCTCTCGTTAATTAGGGCACACGCGCTCCGGCGTCAGTCATCGAAAAGCCACAGGCGGCGGTGGCCACTGCGGTCCCAAGATATCTCTGATGCGTAATTATGCTGGGTAATTGAAGCCCGATTCGATTAATAACCGCGCGGCGCACCCCTACTGGTCATCGCCGTCAAAGGGAGAGAAAGAGAGGGGTGGAAAGGGTGATGAGGTCACTTAGCGATGGATGGTATGGCGCAGGGGATGGAAAAGGGGTGAGTTGAGAAGGGTAGTGAACATGGAAAAAGCTAGATTTGGAATCTGGGAAAAAATGTGCTGATTGAGGGTCAGCTTGTATAGGATTTGGTTTGGAATATATTATGCAAAAGTAGCGAAAATATCTACGAAACACTATTATTTTGCAAACAGCTTATGAACCATGCTCTAATAACATCCCTTTCACGATTTTCCATGTTATAATACCCATACCATCCTCGTTAACAATTTCGACGAGTTTCTCAAACCACGTCAAATTCGCGAAATACCTCAGAACTTCGGTGCTTCTTTACTCCAAAAAATGCGCATCATTATTATCCACCAGCTGCCGGGGTCGTCCGTACTCGTTACCGTCGTCTCGAATTTCAGTCGGCGAGTCGATCGTGCCTCATCCCCGCGCGTCTACTTATCGTCTCTCCCATTAACCCAGGCTATCCATTTACCCACATGCGCCTCACCCATCTCTCCTTTTTACCGCGCGTATTATACCTACCCCTTGTCACACACACATATACACTTATTTCCTTTGCCGTGTATATTATCTCACGCCAGATGATACAGTGCGCTTTGTAGGTGAAAAACTCACTGCTGGAGTATAATCCCACCGCCCCGTGCGTGTATATAATTAAAAAACTTAATTTCGGCCACTCGAGTTACGCGCTTTCTTTCGGATTTGTATATACGCGCGCTGGAGTATAATGCACGTCCGCGCACGCACGAAGCGGGATTTACTAATGAGACCCAGTTCGAGGGATATAAAGGCACTTTTTTCCATTTCGCGCTAAAAACCGACCTTCCCTGCCGACGCTGTAATTAGTTAGCGCGAAAGAGAGAGAGAGAGAGAAGAAGAGCGATTTCGCGTCGTTGTGCAGGAGCGCAGTTTAGCAGAAGGACACAGTTCGTTATATGCTTTGGTGGATGTGGAGGGGACGACGTTTGGTGTAAAACGTTATATATATTTCTTATGATGAAATGGGTGAATAGTGGAGAGAATGAATGGGGTATTATGAGAGAGTTTGTAAAGCGAGGTTATACGGCTTTTGAAAGCGATTTAGAGTTTGGTATATATAACGTCTTTAATTGCTGTGGTGTACATTGAAGCCTTATGACAAAGATGGTTTCAAATATGTTTTTTTTTTATTCCAACCGATGTATTCGTTCACTTGAACCTTTTTAATAAAAATCGTTTACCCTAATTTCTCTACAATTACTCAGCGCTCGATTAATCCCCACTCACCGAGCCCTCGGACACTTGAAGCCTGCACCCTGCTCACCCCTTGCGAAACTTTCGCACTCATAACTCGCTCGCGGTTTCTTCCTATAACATCCTATATAGTATACCGCGCGCCCCGAAGTTTCGCTGTTTCGCGCGGGCGCGTTATATGGTTCTTTGGCTGCAGCGTTTACGTCGCCCACGCCTGTATACCGCGGGATTGGCTCCGACCGGGAAAACCCTGTAGTTTTCTCTTCGAGGCATTGTTTAACGTCGTACTTTCAGCAGCTTTCATCTTCGAAAGTTTATACGAGTTGTATATATATACGGAAACCAAGATGTTGTTTGTCTCCCCTCTACTCTGTCGCCAAATCCAATCAACCGAGCGTCTATATCTCTTTATAAAAAAAAAAGAAAAATCCGACTGACAAACGCGCGCCTCTTCCAGCCGCAAAAACGCAATAAACAGAAGCCGAGAAGTGGGGGGATGAGGAGGAGCGTCGTAAAACTGACCGAAAAAAGGAAAATTTACGCGCACTCGGCTGGTGCGCCGATAAATTTCGGCGAACGAGCGTTAATCACAATTTCGTTTGCCCCCCCTGAAGCGGACGAAGATAGAGAAAAAAAGGCAGCGGCAGTAGACGGGGACGCGCGGAATTCCGAAGAAGACGCGCCCGCGCGCCCGTAATTTTCTTTATTACGCGCCGGTACGTCGCCCCCGCGTGTATACGCAAAGCGCGCGGCAATAAACTAAAAGCAAGTCCGGGGCGAGGCATCGAGGAGAGAGAGAGAGAGCGACGTAAAAAGAGGAACGCATGCGCACGAGGCGCGACGCAAGCGTTCCTTTTTTAGGGTGAGATTATTTATTTTATGGCCTTCGAGACGACTAGTTTGATTATTTATGTGAGTAGGGGGTAGGAGGTTAATGCGAATTGGATTTCGCGTTTGGGATAATTTTTCGGGGGATGGAGGAGGTGAGAGGAATGAATGTGAAGATAAGTGTTGATTTGTAGTCGCGTGAAAAAATTATTTCTTGAAGTGAGCTAGCAAAGTTAAATGTTACGTACCGTTCAAGAATATTTTATGAAACTTTTATATCTTCGAAAATGTTTGTAGGATTATTTCAGCTATATTTAGAAAATATGGGGTCATATTTCAGATGGAAATATTGGAAAAATTTATTTACGTCACTTTATAATATATATATAAGCTTTTATGATTGCATTATTAATAGCGTACTTTAACGGAATAATATAAGTATCCCCGATGTGCACATAAAACAAAATAATTTTATAGATTGACAATCGACTTTAAAAGCTTATATTTACGTTCAGATGGATAATTATATTAAATACTTCGACGTAAATATAAAATTAAAATTCCAATTAAAACCTATTCTCCATAAATATAAAATAAAACTAAATGTAAAAGGTAAGTTGCTCTCGCGCACATTCCCAACAATTATTTCACCTCTTGAATGAGTAATTTCTCCCAACAGAGCAAATCCTCTGCGATTAATGCAACGCAAGAAAGACGTTATACGAGCTCTCGCCGAACCGCGACTTCATTTCTTGCCTCCGGAGGAGAGCTCGCGTCATTACAGACGCGCGCGCGGCAAACTTGATGTCCACAGGCCGCGAACAAAGGCACCGGCAGCAGCGTGGTATAATTTATAAGGTTAAATGGTTCGTTCGTACCGCTAATTCCGAAGATTTATTAAGCTCGTTTCCATAAAGCTCATTTCTCCGCTGGCATGGAAGAAAGGATGTTACTCTCTCCTTGCTGAGTTATTACGGGGAATTTTATGCAGATGCGCTTTACGCTCGCGCGCACGAGTTTTATTGAAAACACACAGAGAGAAAGAGCACTAGACGCTTATTATTTCGTTATTGTCGGCCGCGCCTGCAACATCCTCGAGAAGCGATTCACCCCTCGTCGTGTAATTTTATGAAAAACCACGCGATGTTACGTGAACTATATACTGTATATTCCACGAAGCAGGCGATATATAGACGGTCGTCGCGTGAAATTTCGAGAAACATCGCGGAGGGAATTCTCGCGAGGTATTTCAGTGGCGAGGCGCCGTGGCGATGTAAAGAGACATATACATGTGCGCGAGAGAGTAAAAAGTTCACGACCCCGCACGCGAATGTGTCAAGTATACGAGGCGCTCGTAAATATTGCACTTCTTTGGTTACGGGCTTTCGCCCATTGGGATATCGAACGTTGACGGCGACGGGAGGGACTATACAGTATGAAGGCCGCGTGGACGAAAGGTGAACAAACTAAAATGTACTCTATTTATGCCTACATTTTACGGCCCGTCACTCCTTTTAACGCTGGGGGACATTAATTTTTGATAAACAGCTTTATAGGTGGAATTCCTATGAATAGGTGCGCGATCTAAATAAGACAATTTTTATGTGCGCCTTGCGGCGTGAACAAAAACGCGGTTTTATTGCTAACTGGTTCGTTTTTTTTTCGATATTATATTTATTACACGAGTTTTTAATATCAGAAATCTCTATGTGAGTCGAACCGCTGTATTCATAAGATTGATAAGAATACTTTTATAACACATAAAATTTGGTTACATGAAAATTGAAAATTTATCATGATTTGTTACAAGAAAAGAAAGTTTCTAAACATTCAATTTTATTTTCAGTTAACTGATTGTCTTTTCTTTCGTGCCAGACGTTCACCAACATTGTCACTCACCGCACTTAACACTTACATGAAATGTATTACGAATGAAGCAATTTTTCAAAAAGCATCGGAACATCGTGAATAATCACATCCATAAATCTCCCTCAACACGGCTCCGACAAAATTTTCTCAAACCCATCCGCCGTTCCCTCTTTTAATATCCAAATTTCCCAAGTACTTCGCTACCGCTAAATTTTTTCCAACCCCTCCATCCTCCCCAACTTTCTACCACGCATACAAACCCCCTCTACCTTAAAGCATGAAAAAAAGAAAAATCCAAGATCGATGACACCGCGAGAGCTTCAAGACACGTCAAAAGAATTCAAAACTTTGCACACGCCCGCGCATGAATCAATTCCTTCGTCTCGCGGCGGCATCATAGGGGCGCGTATTATAGGCACAAAGTTCCACGCGCGGCAAATTCAATCGCGCCTCGCGAGCGCAAAAAAAAACGCGGAACAAAGCGCCGTCGCCGGAGAATCGATCGGCGCCGTAGCGGCCGTTATTAATCACGCCCCCGCGCAAGCGTAATGCGGAACGAGCGAAGAGCGAACGCCATATGCGGGTTTTCGAGCGCTTTTGCCTTTGAGCTGTACGCCTATAGAGGATTCTTTTGAGATTTTTTAATTCATTCCGTTGCTTTATCCGCGGTTTCTAGCTGGGTTTGAGATTTTTCACTGAGGTGAGTAAGTTTTGAAAATGTTCAGCGTGTATGTATAATGTCTAAAGTAAAAAAAAAAGTTCTCAAGATAAATTATTTTAAAATACGTTGCGGTAAGAGCAAAATAACGTTTTAACTGTTCGACACTCAATTATTTTAGGTATAAATGGAATAAAAAGCATTTTCTCTTTCACACGCTCTAAATCAAATAAAGCGCATTGATGATCGCTATTTTCATGCTGGTAAATCATTATTTGCAGAATTATAGTCAATATGAAATGATCATGCGTCACTTTCTATTGTGACGTTAAAGATTTAAATTGTTTACGAACATATGCGCATCCTTTAATCTCTTCGCATAATGCAATTGCACAGAGCTGTGCCCATAAATCATATCCCACGTAACTTTTAATCTCATTATGCATCAAATAATCGCGAAACGTTGAAATATGAAATTAGTGCTTAAACTGTTCTAATATAGACAAAACCGTATTCACTGTGTCCAAGGTATGATGTAGTTATAATTAAATTAATCTATAAAGGAAAAGTTGTGGTGAAAAAAATTATTAAAAATTAAATTATTACGTGCATATTTCACAACTGCATTAAAAGTGTTTGTATATGCCCATGTCAGCCCATTATTCAATATAACGCACGCTGATATAGAGCGCGTATAGAAAAGTAGCTGAGCGTGCGGGATAGTAGCAGTTTACGACGCAAATGTGTATGCAAAATTGATTTTCTCGTAACTTGATAGGAAAAATAGTGTAAACGATGCGTAGGCGTACCCACACACGTTCCTTTGTCGCTCGAGCTAAGTCGGTACTCATGCGGTAATTACCTATTTTCCGCCCTTATATTCTATAATGTACTATTTCTGCGCATAATTCGAAACATCACAATATTATTAGTTTTTCTCATCCTTATATCCTAAAGTCTGACCTCTTTCCCACAACACATTATACAATCCAATCACCCACAAACAATCACATCTCGCATCGTCCGCCAACTCATCCTCCGTCCCTATACCTACTCCCATATCGACTTCATCGCACCACTGCACGCACAGCCAAACCACTGCAGCAACAGCAGCACCGCGTTTACGATGGCTTTACTAGCGAGCGGCGATAATCGAACGCTGGGCACAGCGGTACAGCTGCACGACGACGGCCATTAATTCGGGCGTCGAGGGGCCAACGATTCGGCCGAACAACGCCGCCGATGAAGTATTTAGGCCGCTGCACTGCACATCACGAAGGATTGAGATGTGCGCACGCGCGCAAGAGTGTGAGCGGATTACGAGCGTATGGACATCGAAGATGGATTTTTGATGGGGTCGCGCGAAGGGAGCGAGAGTCTCTGGAATTGAGCGCGACGAGAGGTTACGTGATAGATGGATGGATGGATGGGTGCGAGAGTGCGTTTGATCGGTTTCTGATAGTTCCAAGGGCTTTCTTCGGTACTTATCAGCTTGACAAATGTTTCTTTTTTTTCTGTGAAAATGTAGATTTGAGATGGGTAGTATTTAAATAATAATAATGTTTACGATGTTTCAGCGTTAGAGATGATATTCGAAATTTTAAGTAGTGTAGCTCAACGTGTAGTCAGAACCTGCATAATTATTTATTTTAATTTAAGAGAGGAACGCCCGAGTATGAATATCTAACGAGAGCTACTGGTAATGTGCAGAAATAACAGTGTGTTGTTTAAGGCTTGTCAAAAGATGCAAAAATATCAACCCGCTGGCGTAGAAGAGCTTACGAATAATGAGCAGAGGAATAAGTGAATAAATTAAGATACTTCGCACTTTTTAGTAGCAGATTTTTAACGAAAATACGCTTAAAACTTTGTATACTCATTATATACGCATATTTTTAAATCCCCTTTACAAATTTTAACATATTACGACACTAAAATACGAAAAGGTAAAGTATATATACCGAGCAAGTTCTATTGCTACTCAGTTCGATGAAAATCGGGGAGCGTATAAAAGGCCCATTTAAAACAACGAAACTATCAATTTGCTCGACAGAGTACTCGATAAATCTTATCGGCCAGTTTGCTCGCTCGCGCCCCGTCGAAATAGAAGGAGAATTGGTTCGTCTGCGCGTACGCCCTGAATGGCACTTATCTCCGCTCTCCACGTGTATATATATAATGCGTAGCCAGCGTGCTGCACAGTTGCCAACCTTGCGAGCGTAATCGCCGTGTAAATGTTCAATTATGGCAGGCGATAAGAGCCGTCGATCGGAGGATAAAATCTTTACGCATAATAAAAGGAAAAAGAAGGAAAGGGCGGCTCATGATAATAAAAAAGTGGCTGAGTGTCGAACTGTGTATATGCGTGATGGAGTCGTTAACCGCAATAGAGTCGAATGCTTCTATGTGTATACAAAGTGTGCGGAGGTTCGGATGAGGTGGTTGTGGTGCTGATAAGCTGGGGGATTTGTAGAAGCTGTGGGATGATAAATGTTGGTCGGCTGTTTAGATCTGCTGATACTGCATTATACAGAAGGAATAATTAACGAGTAACAAAAAATTCGCAACTTTTAATTTGTAGAGCGTTTGTTTCTAATATTTATATAGAAAACGAAACAATGACGATATTATGCCTGATATATTTTGTATACAAGTAGTTGGATATAAATTGAGCGAAAGAATGCCTATATTTCTGTTTGATGATGAATTTATTGCTACTGGGTTCTCCGGAAATCCAATTATACCTCCTGCGCAATAAACAAATCATAGATTTAATCACATTATTAATGGCCCACAGATTAACCGACAAGTTTATCGACAAAATAACCGTGACATTTCCCGATTACAACTTACCTCGCCGACATAATCCCAAACATATCCATAAACCACTTTTCTCCACCCCAACCTAAACACACCCAAAAAAAGAAAAATCCCATCCACCGAAATGAAACAGCCCCTCCGTTCCCTCTGCCATCTCGCATCGCGGAAATTTCTCTCTCGAAAACACGGGGCCAGTGTCGACGCTCGCTCGCGCAACAACACACCGGGCGCATTACAACGACCGGGGCTCGACCGAATGGACTCCCTCTCTCTGCTATACGACGAGCCTCGCGCGCGGGCGCGCGTATACACAGTAGTCGGATTTTTATCAGCAATAAACCTTTTTACGAGCGCGCTCCCACGCGGATTTTGCATGCGGCGCAGCCGGACGATCATCGTCAACGTTTTTACGCGCGCGATTATTTTGTAGAGCGCCGCTCGGGCCGGTTCGCCGATAAGAGCCGCGACGTTCCTTTTTCTGCACGCCGTGCGCGTGAGTTTAATGCGCCGGGGGATTAGGTCTGCTCTTTGGAATGCGAGGAGGTTATCGGCGAGCGGAGGTTTTGTGCGATGCAGTTGGAGTTCTCGATAGCGTATTCGCCGGCGTATGATGCACGCGTATGTTTCTTTTATTCGGAGGTTCGTTTTGGATGTGAACGAGTGGATTTTGAATGATATGGGTCATTGTGTGAACGAAATGTGAGGCAGGTAACGAATTGTAGCTTTTGACTGTATGGTAAAATGCTTCTTTTGAAAGTTGTTGTGCGTTACCGGAAAAATAGTTAAATGGGTAACGAAACGGGATTTTTGCTTAAGAAATCAGCACAGGTAAATTCGTACATAATGGAAGTATGAAATAATTTTCTTATTCAGCTTTTCTATACATATTTATAAATTGCACCTTGAAATTATGTATTCAAAATTATAAAATCAAAAATAAACGAAGAGGTAACGCAAGAATTTCGTGTTTTGTCATAATCCTAATTCGTGTATTTCTCAGGTTCCAGCACATTTCCAATTCATTTCCAATTAAACATCAAAAATATTTTAAACTCGTGCAATAAATGAAAAACCCACGAGCCCAGCACACCAGTCTCATATCCTATCCGTTAAAAAATCATCCCGGTCTAATACCACCTTCTCACTCTCTATATCCCCCGTAACTGAAACGCTTCCACAAAACCTAATCCCGCCCCGTTCCATCCCGTACAAAACCATCCCCAAACTAATCCTCATCCACCTTATACCGCGCAATCGCGCACGCATCTCTTCCAACAAAACACACACACACACCTACCTCGAAAGACAGACTCGGAGTAAAAAAGGAACGCCGGTATAGCAGACCAGCGAAATCGAGAGGCCAGCTGGTCTATATATAACCCCGCGTACGCGCCCGGAGGCGGCGAGATTAGCTTTATCCGGATGCTCTCTCTCTCTCTCTCCTCGCTGTGATACGGTAGCGCGCGGATGTCACGTAAGGATTATCGGATTTGAGCCCCCCCGGACCGCCTCTCTATCTCTGTACACCTCGAAAGGCAGAGACGAACAGATTTTCCGAGCGCGTCAGCCGGCAAACGAAACGGCCGCCGGATTAATGAATTATTTCGGGATGGTTATATTCCTTATTCTCCTTCGCGGGGATTTCGGGTCGTCTTCTTCTACGTCCCCGGCTGATGCTGCGACCATTTTTTTCTTTTCTGAGAGAGAGAGAGAGACTTGGCGAGAGGTCGGCTTTTTTGGCGAGGCCAGAGGAGGAGGGTTGTCAGTTGCCAGGTTTGTTTGGCTTGTTGGAAAGTTTGTGCAGTCGTGAGGCTGAGCAGAATGGGAAATTTTTTATCTTTTTACCTTGTGCGGCAGTATTGTACAATTTTCGAAACTGCCGCGAAAGTTTTAACAGTACACCAGCAGCATGTGTATACTGAATGTACTAAAAACAATTACTCGTCGATTTTTTCTTTTAGTAAAAACTCTAATATTTTCGTGTCTTACATTATAATTAATTGTCTTCTTCTCACTCTGGCTTTTCACCAATACACTCACCATCTGAGCTATCCGGCACGTCCCCTCCCACATGATATTCCCCACGCCACTCTCATCACATAATCGTGTCAATTATCACACTCCCCAAATCGAAGCTTCCCAGCTTATCCATCAACCCCCTTTTTGGCTACTGCCTCCGAATCACCCTAATTGATTTCTCACCCCTACTCCAGCCACGATACATCCGAGCCGCAAAACTGTCCCAATATAAAAGGCGACCGCAAGACGCTACTGCGACGGGGAAAGTTCTTCTCGCGGAATCCCTGCAAGAAGCTCCATGCTTCGATCTAATCGAATTCCGGACGCGCGTCGTCGTCCCTGGAAATTGGAAAACCCTTTGCACGCTCTCTCCTGGACCCATTTGTCTCTCTCTCTTCTCTTCTCTAGACCTTGACTGTTTTTTGCAGCGGTAGCAGCCACGGTGGCTTTTGTTTTCGGCTGGGCTTTTTTGTTCGACCCATCTGTGTGTGTGTCCTCCTACCGTGTCCGCGCGCGTGCGAGCTCTCTTCTTTTTTGCCACCGACGCGCCGAGGCCGTATTTATCGAGCAGCTGGGATTTATTCCGGCCGCCGCCTTTTTTTGATTTCGTCGTTTTGGGGGGAGTGGGGGAATCGCGGAGAAAGAAAGGATCGGCTCTGGTGTTTCGCTGTGTCGGTGTCCGCGAATAGAGAGGAAATAAATTTACGCGGTATTTTATTGAAAACTAGAAGGTTAGCTTGGTTGGATGTTTTTTCATGGGGTGAGTTTGGCGGATAGGAAAATTAGGAGAATTTTTCTTTATAGCGCAAAAAATTCAGGATGCGTGGAATGAGGTTGGTTTAAGGATTGCTTTAGAATGGGCGTGTCCTTTTTGTTTGGTAAATAAAGAGATAAATGGGTGTGTTTTATACAGCAGAAAATATTTTGGCTATTTAAGTTGGACCTGATTTCGACTGAATCATGGCATTTTGCCAAAATATTTACCACATGCGAAGGTAATATACTTTTAATACTCATTTCATGAAGTTAAGATAACGGTGCATAGAAATTAATAATTTGTAATTGCAAACTACTTATATTGTATTTTATTAACATAACGTTTTATCAAAACTGTACAAGGCCAAACTAATTTCTTTGTCTAAAGCAAAAAAAAAATGATAAACATAATAACATAATCCGCTTATAGGTCCACCCCGTAAATATAATCGACCAGTCAACGAACACCGACTGATCGGCTACAAACGCTTTCCCGCCTCTGCAACGTTAATCGCTTCTAATTACGCCTTTTAAATTAACGCGATTTTCCATCCGCCGACATCAAAGCCTGCCGCAGTCGTTGCGCTTTAATAAACGAAGCTCGACGGCAACGACGATAGCGCTGCAGTAAAGGAAATTGTCGGAAAATTTTTGTTGCGGTACGGTAGTTGACTTTTTCGGCTCGAAAGTAGGATTTCGAAAAGAGCCCGAGGAAGAGCAGAGGTATTTTTGGAATTTGGGCTCTCGCGTAGTTTCGTGGTACGATGGTGCTTATATTCTGGTCTTTTTGAAAGGACGAGGTTTTGGAAGACTTTTTGTCGTGGTCAGAGGGATTTAGGAGAGCAAAAATTTAAGAGCGTTCAAGCGAAGTTGGCTTGTTTGGAGGGGAGAAAAAGATTTTCACGAAAAATAGGGTTATGGATCGTTTGTAATGAAGGGATAAAAATTTGATAAAGTGCTTTGTAGAATTAAATACATATATATAAAAAAATAACTGAAATAAGATCCTCATCCAAAAAATTATTTCGTGGCCCATATATTTGCCACAGTGTCGGCAATATATTGGCAAGATATTGACCGCACTGTTTCTCATGTCATGTCCACATTCGTGCCTTATTAGGGTGACTTCACCAGTGAATGAACGAATAAAGAAATTGTAATTTTTGTTATTTAATTAAGTGGTTTCAAAATGGATTAAAATTAAAATCCTTTCGAAATTTATATTCTAAAATATTCAAACTGTACGTCGTTGAGCACATTTTGAATAAAGAATCAAAGTAAAAATTTTATTTAATAAAAATCTATAAATATGTCCAAAACCCAGTGAATGAACACGCAACCTTAGTATTTAAATAAGTATCACCAGTGAATGAATTCAGCGCCAGTGAATAAACACTTGATTTTATGATTTTATTCTTAATAAGGTATAATTTCTTTTCTGCAGAATCTTTATATAAAATGAAATAAAAATTTTCAAAGATTCGAAAATTATCATCATGTTAGATAAACAATACATAGAAAGCTTGATATTTTCATACATATTTAAAGAAAATGTTCGTTCACTGGTGCCTGTTCCACCACTGGTGAAGTCACCCTATTTTTTCTCGAAGTGTGGGCCACATTATAAGCATTATGTGGGAAAACTATGGCCCATATTCGGCTGAGGCACCGGAGCCACACATAGCCCATATAATTCCCAAACATTGCCCACAAATTTCTTTTTACGCGGAGAGCTAGTGTATATTTGAATAAACCACTGTAGAGAAAGGAAAAACTCTCGGTACAGTATAAATTTATATTATACTGATACTCAACAATTTTTCATTTATTCTATTTGGTAAACGAATGAAAACAATTTATTTATAATAGCTCCATAGTGCAACATTTTGTCAGGCTTATTAAAACAGAAGCTTCGCGAGCATATTTGAATTCCGTCCAAGTGCGTGTAAACATGCATTGTTTTGAAGTGGCGCGTGCGCGTAAAACGTCAAGTAGCGCATACTCGAGTTTAGTCAGACGTAGTAGCACCCTCCGCGCATTCATAACAGAATTCCACGAAAACACTCGAGTTGTTTATTGATATACACGTGTATAATATCATACGATATAAATTGAAAAATAAAACATTTCTATTCACTATAATAATCGACTAATAACAATTTGAAAAAACTATACTTTTATTATACCCAATGTTAGCAGCATGATCTCCTGCGAATAACATTTCACACTTACAGGCGTCCTCTACAAATCCAAATTAACCAATCTTCCAAGAACCCCGAAGAATCGCAATTAAAACTAAAATTGCCACCTTAATTAGTCACCCAATTCTCCTCTCTTCCCTCCTTGTAAAACCCACACTCCCGAGGAAAGAGCACAAAGAGAGAGAGAGACCGAACCGCCAAGAAAACGAGAAAAACATCGACTCTCTTTACCCACACATACACACACACTGCTGTAGAAAAGGTCGATTCAGCTCGCGAGGAAGAAAGAGAGACAGTTTGCACTTGCGAACAAACTAATTTGCGAACAGCCATTCGATTGACTCCGGCGCAGGCCAACTTGCCACTTCGTTCTCTCTCGCGGTGCAGAGGGGCGGGGCTCGAGTGCCCCATTGTCTTCTCCTTACGACTCGCTGTAATTGCGATTACGCCGCACACGAAGGCAGAGCGCGACTTCTTTTTTACTGTCCGACTAATTGCAGTTATTTTGCGAGCGCTGGGCGGAGGTATACATTTGAATTTCGAAAATTCGTTCTTCGTTGAGAACGAGAAGAAAAAAAGCGCCGGTTATTGTTTTCGAAAGTGGGCTGGATAAATTGGTTCGTTAATTATTGTAATTTAAGAGGTTAATTAAGGGGTTCCCGGAATGGGCGTTTACAAGTTTAAAATGTTTTATAGTTTAATTATTGTTGAAAAGGATGAGGGGGCTTCGTATTTTCTAATTATAAATGGCGGTTATGAATTTGCTACTGAAAATTGAAAAAAAATAAATAAATAAAACGACATTTTTAATTCCAGCGCGTGTTTTTATAAACCTCCGTTTTCTCATTTACTTTTGCACTGCTTTTAAATTTCACGTATAGTGACACGAGCTAATTAAACTTCCATTCACGGAAAAATATTAATTTTCACGTATTAATCTAAAATTTTTCGTTTTCCTCGTAAAACCTAATCCTCCGCCCCCCGCCACCCTCCATGATTACACGAGCCATCGTCCACCATCCTCCATTCCCCCCTCCACTTTTCCAAAAAAGAAAACACACATCTACACTTACAACTTCTCGCTTTCCCTCTTCTTCCTCCTTGAAAACCTCGCACGCACGCGAAAACGAGGCCAGCAGCAGCAGCAGCAACCGGCGAAACGGAATCGCGGTAAATCTCCTCGCGAGCGCGCAGCGGGAGGAGTAGGATTCGGAAGCGAAACAGAATTGCAGAAAGAGGAAGAGAGAGAAAGAGACGAAGATTGAAATCGCGGCTGATTTACGCTCTGCTCGCCGCTGTATGCGCGCGGGCCGCTCGAAAGAGGCGGGAAGAGTTTGATCGAGTGCGGGATTTCGGGGGCTATACCCCCCCGCGACGGATGAGGGATGGGGCGTCGGGAGAAAGATGGTTTATAAATAGGAGGAGGGAGAGAGACGAGGGCAAATGAGTTGTCTCGTGGCTGCCTATGTGTGGGTTATTTATAGGGTGCGGAGGTAAAAGAAAAGGGAGGGACGACGGACTTCTTTTTTGTGCCGTGTCAGCAGTTGTCGAGCGCGTAAGGTTATCGAAGATGGGGATTAGGTTTAACGGATGAATGGGGGAGTTGTTGGCGTCTAGCCTGGTGAGAGTAACTTTCCCGTTTATTAAAGAATGGAGATTGGGTTTGAGAATTTAGTAGTTTTTGGGTAAATTGTAAATACGTAAGGTTTGTGTATTAGATTGGAATGTGCAATGTGAAAATTGCTAAATAACTATTATTATTGGTAGTATTTGAAGTTGCAAAGTTTACCAAAATTTAACTGGAATAATAGAATAGTGAATTACTTGATATCTCATAACACGATTGCATTTATCCTCTTTCATGAATTTGAATTATTTTCTACTCGTACTTTATAAACGTGTTTTTAAAAAATAATTGTTTATTGGGTATATTACTCATTTGATCTACCATATTCGATTTTCCATTCAACGGCACCGCTTCAACTCATTCGCAAGGCCTTTTATACGCAGCTCGAAATGAAAAAAAGCTTCCAACAAAAACTCTATATAAATGCAACACCGCAACTTAAAAAGTCATCCGTCCAGTTTTCAAAAACCAAATAAAATCTTGCACCACTTTCACGAACCCTTCACAAAACCTATAGAACGCATCCAAAGCAAGCGGCGTAACAGCGGTGCAACAAGAGAGGTCGAATTGCGCGTGTCGCATGGAAATGGAGGCCGAATGAAAACACGCATGGGCTCTTCGTTATCAGTTAATTATTACACATCGAGCGTGACTCTCTCTTCCTCACTGAATTTATGCGATTGCTTTTTTGGGCTGACTGACGCGAAGGACTTTTGGTATACAGTGCGCGGCAGGAGGAAGTAGTGCAGTTGTTGTTCCACCGAAATGGTATTTGTTTGTCTAAAAGTGGGTCTGAGACTGAGGAAGGAGCTGCCTCGTTGTGCTCTATGCGTGTAATTTCCTTAGGAGAGTGCAGTTCGCTTGCTTTATTTCGAAACTTTTAATTAAGAGGGAGAAGTTCAATTTTTGCGGGGAAATTTCGAGCTCAGAGCAGGACGTTAGTTTCAGTTACAACCTTCGTAACTTCGCCCCGTAAAAAAGAACCTTAAGATTTTTTAATTTCGAATAAAGCAAACTTAACTGCCTACCGGGACAAAACCGCGAAACAATCGCACACGCATTTTAAGCTCCTTGCTCCAAATCGCACATCAATAAAACCTCTGAAAACCGCGACTAATCTCCGAAAAAACGCCTACAAACGCGGTAGGATTTTTCGCGTGTATATGCACGAACTACTACTCACCTGCTCACGCGCAAACACAAATTACATATCGAGGTCGCGCTTGTTTTGAATTCCGCCATCGCGCGCGCGCGCTCGCAGTGATTTCGCCGAGAGACTGCAGCGAAAACAAAACGCTAGAACACAGCTGGGGGAGAGGAAAAAGGAACGCCCGTGGCCGAGTTTCTCTCCCGCCGCGCGCTCTCTTGTTTGCTCGGGGTATTAATTTCGTTTTGTTTCATCGGCAAATATACAGCGAACGCGCGCCGTTAATTGCGGCCCCCTGCGTGGCACTAGTAGACGAGAGATAGAACTGGGTCGCCCAGCGTAGTAAATAAAAGGAGCGCGGAGAATTCGGGATGCGGAGCATAAAAAAAATGGGGGTAGTTTCTTCGTTGCGTTCCGCGGAATTATATCGGTTGGCAGCTGTTTCCTCTTTCCCTCCGGATATATATTTTTTTATTTTTTTATCGGCGTGTAAGTGCGCGTGACAGGCGCAAATGAATAGTTATTATGACGCGCAATAGTTGTGTCGCCGGCTGCGTCGTTGTTGTCACGGGATTGCAGCGCACGCGTGCTTTATCGGAGTTTTGCGATTGTACAAATTTTCACGTCCGGGCTTTTGACGAATTTATACGTTTTCCGAATTTCTCTACTCGCGACGTGTAATATACGTATATGTACGTACGTACTGTGGACAGTGAAATTGTACTCGTTGAATATCCGCTCGGCGTTGCCACATGTCAGAGGTTAAAATTTTGCATAACGTTTTGGATTATTGTGTCTTGTCGGCGAAATTAACGGATTGAAATTTTGCGATCGATCGTCCAATGTCGAGTATTATTTTCAAAAAAATAATTATACGCACGTTTTTAATTTGATAAAAATTCATCTGAAAATTGATGGCAGATAAATTGAATAATACATGTCGTATACACCTTTTTAAATAAACACGACGGAACCTCAATCTCATGAAAAATAGCAAAAACTTCAATAACAGGGAACTCCAACTTATTGAACGGCACACACCTTCCTTTTCTACCCTTTCAAAAATACATACACACATATCCACTCGCTTGGCATCTCCATCCAATCCCGCCCACCTGCCGAAAAAACCGCCTCCCTCGTCGCCTCCCCCTCCACCCTCATAAACAACCGCTCGAGCTTAATAAGAATTTAATACCCAGCCAGCGCTCCTTTCGCTAGGACCAGACCTCCACTGCGCCACCTACGGTCACCCATACGCGCAAAAAGAACGAGAGAGAGAGAGCCGAGAATTGATAGCCGGGGTCAACGGAATTGGCCGGCGAATGCCCGCGGGAGCAGAGGAGGACGGCTATGCCCCCCGGGCGCATTAGAACCGGATATTAACATATACGTCCGTATGTGTGCGCTTTCGTTTGCGCTTTTGATAATAACGCGGCGGCGAATAGGAGGCGCGCAAATTAGATAAGATTCATGGGCGGTGGGAGGGGCTGAGAGCTCTCTTCGACGGGTGATTAACGGTAAGGGAGGGCTGGTGTATGACGGGGAAGAGGTGGAGAGTTGCGTATTGGATGATGGAGATTGTTAAAGGATTTTTGGCTGGATGTAATGTACACGATGTGAAGAAGGGGATGTGCCGTGGGTTTATTTAGGGGTAAAGTGCAGTATTTACGAAAATTATTCGTGATGAAAATTTAAGAAATACTTTTAGACAGAAATTTTAATTCCTAGATTCAGTAGTGGAGACAGATTATTAATTCTAAGTATTATTATTTTATCATTTATTATCGTAAAAAACATTTCGTTTACATTTAAATGAATTTTTGAGGATTCTTTGTGTTTACATCACTGTTACTGGATCTCTATCAATATTTGATATATACCAACATCGACTGTTTGCCTTTATTTGTTATTTCAACATTTTTTTCCGCAAATATAAATGAAACAAGAAGGGTATAGTAATATCAATTTTCAATTGCAGCGTAGTTTCACGCTATGCACATAGGTTACCAAAGAAAAACTACAAACAACAAAATTTAAAAAAAAAGCAAGTTTTCAATAGATTTCATGCAACAGCTCTGTAAGGCGCATGTAAAAATATAAAAATTTAGTAACCCCAGTAAAATTGTGAAATTTAAAGTTTTGTAAGTTCGCGTAAAATGCACGTAAATGGTGGAAAAGAGCAAAAATTAAAGTTTAGAAGTCTCTGGTGAAATGCCATTTAAACTTTTTCTTTAAAAGAAGTATTCGCATTGTTCATTTTTGCAACTCGAGCATAAAAAAGGAAGTAGTTACAGTTGACTGAACTCGCTCAACTATTCAAATTACATTATACGAAAGAATTACTCTTTCGCGAACAAAAATAAATATCTGTCGGTGCTCTGGCATTATAATTAACGCCTTCCTTAATTAAATGAAAGAGTTATTATATTTAAAATTTAATATTTCACCAACAGATTTGCATTGTTTCAATAGTATGAAAAAATTGTTAAAGATTTTAAAAATAACTGAAAAGCACACTCGTGATAATTTTTATTTAAACACATGTCTTGCGGAACGTAAAAATGATAAAATATGCATTTGACTCTGTTTATTTTTGCTTTGCTAAGCGCAACGCTATGAAGTAATTTCAAAGAGTGCTGCAGCTCTGCATTTTTGCACAATTTCAAATGGTTCGTGCTGACAATTTTTTTATGACCAGATTTTACATCGCGAATTTTAAAAAAGCTATTATAAAACGTTGTAAAGCTGCGGGGTACTGTATGTAACAGACACTGGCTCTTTATCCTTTAATGGCTCCACTCAAAATGCACACAAAATAAACCAATACAACTTTTAGCTTGTTGTTTATTCTACGACAATCGGTCCGATAAAAAATTCTTTATCGTGATAAAAACTCATAACAAAAATAAAGAATTCTTGGTATATATCAATTTTAATTTCCCTTGTACAACTTATAACGAGATAGCGAGCCATTACTTTGAAAACTCCCCGACTGACGTGAGATGTTTATTTTTTCTTAACAAAATGTCGCTTAGCAACCATATTTTAGTATACGTAATACATATTTTGTTTATATAGGTTTAACGTAGATCTACTACAGTATTCTGATTACAATACATAATACGTATATGGAGACCAATGCGCTTCCATGATATAATGGAACAATTAAAAAAAGAATCTTATGCATGCCGAAAACAGCTTCTCGGTGATTTGATAACCTGATATAGCCTCTAATAACTGAAATTTTACAGTAGATGCAGAATCAGAAGTACGTTGCATAAATGTTTCAAATAAACTTGATCTTCCAAAAATTGTCTTATTCATAATACGTTTATAATGTAATGTCCCGTTAAAAAATACTCGTATGAAAACTTGCATGAGATTTTTCACGATTTTAATTGAACGATAAAACCAAGACATTATATCGTCAGTAATAATTCAATCAGAGCAAAGATGTAAGTTGATATTTTAAAACATCTATAAGAACAGAATTGAACAAAATTAACTGGCAGGTCGCAGACTTACTGAAAGAACAGAAGGAAGTTGCGATAAACAGCAAAATAAATTTTTCTAAAAATGAGTTTTCCCTTTAAAATCTCACCTGACTTGAACCTAGACCAGAAAAACACTAATTGTAAGAGTTGAAAAATTGTTGGGTTTACCGTTAAAGACCTTGTGATCACACATTTCTTTTATTATTCTTTCTAAAATGCAGAGAAAATAGATTTGAAGTTAAAAAGCGACCGCTATATATGTCGCATTGCAATTTTAAACTCTAAATTCAAAGTCTCACATCAACTCTTTGTGCAAAAACTTGAAAAAAAAACTTTGTGCGAAATCAATTTTTGTTGAAAAGTGTACATGGATAGAATTTTATATAGATATATTTGGAAAAGAAGCGTTGGACAATTCTCTACCTTTTGGCATCGCTATAAAAAAAATGGGGCCGGAAGCAAAATCCGCCTATCCCTCGCCACCTCCGATCTCCGATCGCTCATCCATGTCCATATAGCTCACCGCTCCGCAGCGCCATAACCGTCAAACAAAACGAAGAAAACAAAACCACGCGTATCCATCATCTCGGTCCCTTCGCCATGTCTCACCTGGCCGATCCACTGTTCCTCTCGACGGAGGAGGCTCGGATCATTTGCGCTTGGATCAAGATCGAGCTACACGTCAGGCACCGTGGCGCTTGACTAACGGCCCCGCCACGCGCCGCCTCGCGTGCCTGCACTGCTAGATCAACAGTCGGGCGACGAGCCTGTCGCTATATGCCTTAAAATGACAATGAAACAGATTGTTTCGAATTTTTTTTTTTAGGAGGTTTAGATATTTTTGTTTTGCTGGGGTAATGAACATAAGCGTCGACATTTAAATTTATAATAAACATTCAACTGAAATATATGAAAATATGTCGTTTCAAACGAAATGAACTTTTTATAATTGCGAATAAAAGAAATTGTAAATTAAAATAAATGGGGCGCGCTCGTACGCGCGCATTATTTCCGTTGAATAAACATTGACTTTACAGAAACACAGCTCGCGTCCAGTATGTGACACGTTCTTTCATTTGTCTCGTTTTTTCCCTTGTTTTTATTGCGCTCGTGTTTCTGATTTTACAAGTAATAAATGTCACTTCTGGCCGGATGAGCGCATTGTTTTTGCCGTTCCCGAAATTCGCGCGCGCGCGAAATTAACAGCAATTTTTGTTTATGCGCCGTATTAATTCCGCTGCGAATCGAGACATATTAACGCTTTTTGTACGTCGGTAAATAACGATCGCCAGAACTCGCACGTGTCCGTGTACGCGCGTCCGTTAATATGCATAAAGAGCAAATGTACGCGCGCGTGGCGATTCTCTCTCATTTTTTATTTTTCATGAATATTTGAGGCTTCTCAGGCGTCGCGTTTATATGGAGGTCTGTTGAATAAACACGAAAATAAGTTGCGTTTCCGTTTTGGTTATACGTTGTATATAGAATTATATATTATTTCAGCATCATAAGCAATTCGTTTTTTTACGGTTGATAGAAGCGGCATTAAAATTTGAAAGTTCAGGATAGCAACTGATCGAGAAATAATTTTCTTTTAGAATTGTCAGTTGACACGGAAACGCTTTTGTGAATAGTTTAATTTATAATTTCGTTCCTTATTAAAAATAGTAGTCATTAATTAAAAAGACACTCAATTAACAATTCAGGCAGGAAAAACAGCACAAAAATAAGCAGAATACCGGAGAAAAATGCATGTAATTTTACACATTTGCACCGCGTTAATTGAAGCGACCCTTTCGCTGGAGATACGGTTTTATAATTTTATACGAAATAAACGACACTTCCGCAAACTGAACAATTCTTTGAACTGTATAATTAGCGCGCAGTAACAATCACACAGATTTTTTCTGATTGAGTTATTCTCGATATCAAATGTATGCTTGATTAATATTGCATCGTTGCTAATTAAGCGCGGTGGGAGCTCGTTAAAAATTGTGAAAATAATATTCGTCAAAGTAAATTATATTCGTCGCTGGTTGTTTATTATTTGTACGACTTCAAATATAGCGTGTTATTTTTGCATTATTTATCATTAAAAAAGATTGGGTTCGGTAAATATATTCGTTTATTTTTACACGGTTGATTAAATAAGATTGAATTTTTGTTCCACTGTACATTGAGAGTCCAACTTAATTATAATATGGTCGTTTGATAAGAGCGTAAATAACCTTTTTAATGATGGTATCAATTGATATTTCCCACTCTATACTTTGCTTTCCACATTTGTAATTCATATTCCATGTAGGAATCTGTGATCGTTTATTAATGATGTAAATTATTGGAAAATTATTCATGCAAATTCGTAGAGATACTTCGCTAACAGAAAAGTATTACTCAATTCGGGTAATCCCAAATATATTCTATGGATTAAAAGCTTTATTCCTTGAAATAAGTTTAAGCTGACTCGGGGTCATTCGTGATATCAAGTTTTATTCTCGAAACGATAATAATCGATATCAATAAAGCCACGACTTTATATGCATTTGAAATATTTTAATCAGTTCATAAAAAATGCAGAAAATAATCATTTTTATAATTAATTTACTCCATTACTTCACTCGTCCAGCATCAGTTTCAATATGTATGCCTATATAGAATGTCAATATGCATTTCACCAAATAGCCAATATATCTCCATGCTTAAACGGAACTTTTAATAAAACTGCAATTCACGCGCAATCTGAAGCGCAATCAAGAGCCTGCTGATGTGATATTTCCCTCTTCATATATAAACTGGTCGATTTAATTTTTCGATTTCTGCTCATTTTTATTTTAAATATCAAATATTAGCCTTTCGATTGGAATGCTACAACATATTACTTGGCTGATTTAAATTCGTTTTAAATATGATCGCATTTTATTATTATTTTATTGAATTCATGTTATTAAAGATTTTGATACAAAGTTTATCAATAATACTATCTGTACAAGTACATGGAAGAAATAATTTAAAAAAACAGCAGACAAGATCTCAAGTTTTTTCGAATAAATTTGTATGATATCTATGATATTTGCTTTACCATTTCTTCGTCAAAATTAAAATTTTTATCCAACAAAAATAATGAAACACTTGAAAACGATATTCAACACAAAGTATGTAAATAATAAAAAAAATTACAATATCAAGGCACAAAGCTAAACCTTTACCACGAGCTACCAGCCTATCCAACCCGGTAACAGCATCCGACATTTGAAAAGCCACAGCCGGCGGCATCGCGAATTCAAAAACAGTGCGCGTCGCCTCCCCGAAATCCCTCTTCAAGTATGCAATTATTACAGCACACCCTCGACACGAGACGAAAACTTTCGACGTTTACTCGGCTCCCCTCGCGCATTTTTATTTCGTGCGCTCCACAGACTCCTACGGCTTCTCCAAAAACTAAAAAGAGGAAGAAGCCGACGCCACCGCTGCAGTGGCTTTACGCCTGTGCCAAACTTCTCGCACGAGAGACAGAGATACATATTTTTCCGCGGAGCGAACTCGCCGAGTTTTCCTTCCTTCGCCGCTGGCGGCTTTCTTCCTTTCGTTTTGCTATACTACGAGTGAATTACGGCTACGGCGTCGCTTATGCGCCGCGCGCGTAAATCCCCGAACGACGCGTATAGCGCGGCTTTTCGCGTGTATACACATACGCGCGCGGGTCAGTCGCGGAAAAATATCCGCCGCTCGCGCGGAGATGTATCGCGATTTTTATTGTGTCAGAGGTAACGCATCGCCAGCGCGGTGTCGGGTGAATTTTTCCCGCGATCGCGAGGAATTTTTCGACCCTCTCTCCACTCGCTAGGGAAAGTGCGGATGGAAGAGCACGGAGTGTGCGCCCGCGCTAGTTTTATGATTTTCGGGGTGCTGAAAATTATGGACCGCCGGGAAGGATAGGGAGGAGTGCTCACGTTGTTTTGGAAGTGGTGTGCTCGTAGTAGTGGATGGCTGCGGAGACAGAAATGTAATTTTGAAAGAAAATATGCGCGGGGTTGAAATTGTGCGAGTTTCAAAAATAAATAATGTATGATATACTGGTATTAGTAAACGAGGTTCGTGGGTCTGATATGGGTCTGTATGAGAGCAAGACAATACAATATTTATGTAATTATTGTCTTGCTCATGTAAATTCTTGAAAATTTTTCTTATCTTGGTCTTGTAAGTAATATAAAAAATATATTATTGTCTTGTCTTGAAATTCTTGATTATATTGGAGATACGCAGACGTACGACAGTAAGCGAGTTGATTATTTGGTTTAAGACCTTTTTAAATGATTTATTGTTAAAAATATTCTTATATTTAAGAAACTTTTAAGTTAGAAATACATTAGGTTTAATATAAAAACAATAAAAATATGGCACAAGTATAAATAAATGCCAAATTTGAAATTTTATTTTTCCCGTTATATATGTGCTGCCGTCCAGAGTCTAGTTCGCACACCGTCGCTAGGTGGCGCACCTCCTCCCTGTTTCCTCACGTACCTAACTAAGCCGATATGAGGGAATATAGGAGTCATCAACTACCAACGTTTATTAAGTTTATTTTCAAAACAAGACAAGATTCTTCCCATTCTTGACATCACAATCTTGATATTGTATCGAAGAAAACTATACATAAATATTATATCGATTATTCTCTTCAATATTGAGGCAAGACACTACAATATCAAGATTAATGTTGCTACTGATCTACAGTTACGGAGATCACCTTTATATTTCAAACATTTCAATAAAAACTGTTGTGATGAAACATTTCATTTTTTGTGCCCTTCTTTTAACTTTATTTGAAGACATATTGATACTACCCCCGATTTGAGAAAGATAAGTAATAGTATATTTTGCAACAAGTGCGGAAAATGTGGTTTCCCGTAAAAAGGAATCATGATCCACACAAGTTGCAAACGATATTTTTTCTAATAGTATATCTATGCGGGATATTCATATTTTTCACACTGTTTTTAGTTCTAGGAAATACGATTCCCCGAACTGGTGAGCGGATAAATGATACGAAAGTATATATTACGTAAATATATATGAAAAATATACATTTCATACCAACAATCAATGCAATATATACCACTTTAAAACACACACTTCACTACCAATAAGTTTACTCGTCAGTTCGAACATATCGTCTGAACCTTTCCCCCCGAATAATTCATACCAGCTCTCTCCTACATCCCATCGAAAAATTCTCCGCCCTCCCAGAAAACGAAGTCTCCCAAAGACCCTCGTAAATCAAAACTCAAAAACCATTCGCGCGAACTTTCTTCCTTGTCCTCCCCAAAAAACGAAAAACCGCAGACGCGCAACGTAAATCCATATCCCGGGGCCATTGTTGCGCCCATAAACGGCCCCCGCGGCGAATTTGCATCGCGGCCGTACGTCAGCCATGCGCTCCCGAGACGTTTATTGCGCCGCCGGGACTTTCTTCTCCCGTGCGTTCGCCAGAGAGAAGAAGCGGAGAAAGAGAGGCTGCGAAGGCATAAATTCGCGCGTAGCGGACGACGGTTGTCGGCGAGCGCGAGCGAATTCGAGGAATGCGAATTGGATGTGTCCGGCGGGAGGTGAAGAAAGAATGAGAGGAATCGAAGGTGATATTGGTTGTGTGGGGGCGGAGGTGATGTAGGGTTTCGGGGTCTCGTTTTGATGCTGGCGTGGAGGTATATAAGTCTGAGGTTGTTGCGCGTGGAAATTGGAAGTGTATGGATATGTCGGCGATATTTGGTTGGGAAAGAATTATGAGGCTTCTATGATGCAGTGCAAGATGCATGTTTGTATTTGTATTTGAATGTGAGCATTGGAAAATGCATTATTTTTCTTTATCTTTAAAAAAGTATTAAATAGGATATGGAGTGGTCGAGTTCAAACTTACGTAGCAAAAGTGATTTTCGTGTTGTCTCGGTTTTTTCACTCACCTGTAACACAAAAGAAAGAGCATTATTAGATATTTTTATTTAAACTATGTTAATAAAATTAAAGATTAATAATTTAAACATATTTCAATGATAAATGGTTAAATTCATTAAAATTTATTTACATTTTCAATGCGAATATACTTAATGAAATAATGGATAAAGTAAATTCAGATATGTTTTGGAGTTAAACTGAAAATTGCACTGATTTTCTCTAGCTCCCTCGATCTCCATTCTAGCAACACACACAGCGATCCCTATCATAACATTTCTCTTCGTTTAGTGACCTGAATGGCAAATATTTGCACAGCATATGAGCACCAGCCTCAGCTCGTTCTAAAAGTTCATTAATTGTTTAATTTCTACTAATAATTTTGATCTACAGATTACGTCATAAGTGGATTAATCTACAATGTTTAAACAATGAGCATATTAGTTTAAATGATTAATTGATTTTGAACAATTAGGAGAATTTCGGAATATCTTTATTGATTATTTCACTATACAGAAAATGCAAAAAGCATTTTCGAAATACGTCTTTCAAAATTATCGTATCTCTCAGGTACTTTCATATTCCACAAAGGAGCTCTACTACAGTACGATACCCTTTCAGCAACTGAAGAAAATTAACTTGTTTTTTGGTCCCTTACTTTCATTCTCCCAACACGCTGTAAAATAGTTTTGTACAGTTGAGAAAGGTAATTGCAGAACAGAAAGTTCCGCGGCGAATGAAAGTAGCTCCGTTTTGGGTAGGATAGGAGGCAGCCGACATCGAGAAAGATGCCGAAAGTTTTCTGGGTCACTCGCCGAAGTTTACCGCGCGCCGAAGCCTCGCCCTCGCTACTCCCGAATAATTAGCGCTCGCGCGCGAATTAAAATTATACCTTTTACCGGGTAAAATCTGCCGCGCAACGTCGATAAATTAACTTTGAGGCCGAGGGAACTCTCGCCTAAACCCGCCGGACTTGTAGGTATGTGTTCACAGAGGAAGAGAGAGATCTGAATGACAATTAGAGCGGGAAGAATTACTCGCCTTTGGCGTTCCATTAGCAGACTTTCACGCGTACATTGAATTAAACTGGCTGCGCGAAGGAGGTTATGTTTCGCGGGAGAGAACGTTTATAGTCTCGCGATATCTGGCAAGTATAAATGGCTGCAAATGCGAGCATATTACATGCATTTCCATGTCTGATCGCATATATACAGCTGTTTCCACTACATTTCATTTTGTACAATGCAATTCGGTCCTACTCGCGCGCTCGCCCGCTTGATTTATACAAGGAAACCTTATTTGGATGAGTTAACTCGGTTCTCTCAAGCTCTCTTGTAGCTCAGCAGTAAGATTAAATCCTTTACGTTAGTTTCGAAACATTAATTTCATTCAGCAGCAGAATAATTTGTGATATACCTCGAAGTTGTAATAAACTTGGGATAATAAGAAGCAAAGCAATCAAGGCGTGTTACTGAAATTTTGAAATGTAAATATACCTTCTTGATCAGAAGCAGTTAAATTACTCTATAGTATTTATAAATAGATCAAATCGTTGTGTCAAATGTATCTCTATAGATTATACAGCTTCCACATTTTTCGTCCTGAATTAAATATCGTTAAAATTCCAATAGATATCTCAAAGTATAGAAACAACTCCAAATTAAAACACATTTCCAATTTACGCTATAAAAAAACTCAACATATAAATCGCAAATTTTTCAAACCACGTACTACCGCAAACCCATCAATCCGTACACCCCGCAACGACGCACACAGCTCAACTTAAAAAAAAAAAAGAACGAATAGTCCGCCGTAAAAAAAGCCACGCGAGCCCGACCGAAATTAAACCCGCGGCGCGCATTTAAAACTCGCGCGCGCTTGCTGGCTATAGCATTGCAGCGCGCGTGCGCGCGTATAATTCAAATTAAACGCCGCGTCAAAACGTTTACGACGCGGCGCGCATAAAAAGGCGCAGCGAGGCCGCGTAAAAGATGCCTGCCGTGATTCGGGCCTCTGCCCTGACAAATGCCAGCATAAACGCGGACGATAACTATCTCGGCCGAGAGGAGGTATCCGTCTCCCCGCTGGTATTTATATTCTCGCGAATGTGTATGTGTGTGTGTGTTTTTCTACCCTTGGTGATATCTTTTTTTGGCCCTCGGTGGTGATGTCATTTTCGAGGAGAGACTGGGAAGAGTGGACGTTCAAGGGTAGTTTCGAGGGTTGAGTGGTGGTACCGTGATGTTTCTGGAATGTCGATGGAATTCAGTGGCAATCAAAGGTGGTCCGAGGGTTGAGAAAGAGTATATAAATTTATGTAGAGTGGGTTAATTGATTAGTAGTTGGTAAAGGTAGTGTAAAATATGTTTAATTTCATTAATATAAAATGTGTGGCTTAGAGTCTTCGTTAGAGAATAATGAAATTTTTTTATTAACCTTCTGCTATGCTCTCTCATTTTCATTTGCTATTCTATTAAAGAATGTGAAAATATTCAAACTCTATATTCAGTAGAAATAATTTGGTAACGATAGGGAAAAACAAAAAAGTTGCAGTAAAGGCAAAAATAATGAAGAGAAATGTTTGTTATTCTACCAACCCCCGGTATTTTTACCCACTGTTAATTATTACTCTACCAATTTTCTCTAAGCTTTTACGAAAATTGAAAATTTAAACTGTGACATACTTTTGCCGTTGTTACAAAAACTTTTCAACTTTTACTATGAACAACAGAAAATGTATTTCAAAATGTGAAAAGGCAATTCAACCAAAGTATGCAAGGTTCGTAACAACAATGCGGGTTACATTTTAAGCTTATCCAGAATTTCATTAAATTCATTTCTGAACTTTGTAATTACCGAAATCAACAAATATTCAAACCTAATTTACAATTTAATGAATTTTCCAGTTCTACGAATAAATAACGTCGACTTTCACAAAAGAAACTGCTGAAAGGAATCGCGCTACAGAGCACTGATTAAAAATTTCGCAGTCTACAAACCAAACTCGAAATATTATTGAAAACTACCCTCCATTCAACCACCTCTCTTACACAAACAACAACTAGCACAACAGCAGCAGTTTTTGTAAAAAAAAAACAGCAACACACTCTGCCTCTGTCGACCTAATTCCCTCGCCTACTCTCACTAACCCACAAGCTAAAAATTCCTTTCCTACTTTCCAGCTAAATTCAAAACAACCTTGCGTAGGTATCTCTCTCTTTCTCTCGAATGCCCCCGCGGAGAGACAAAAGCGCCGGCGCGCGGCAGTCATTCACGCGCGCGCAGCAATAAAAAGCGTCGTCGCTCACCCTCGCTCGCAAATTGTTTTTCTCCTGCGCGCGGCGCGTGCACAGCAGCCCGTGCACAGCTTGTAATATGCGCTAGCGCTCGCGCGTCATAACGAGGGTCGACAGTTATAATCTCCGCCCCCGCCGGCGTCGGATTCTCGAGAATAATTCCGCGAGACGTGCACATACACACACATTATATATGTAAAAGTGTGCATGTGTGTATGGGAGAACACAGACGGCCCGGCGAATTTCAACTGGTTTAGCTTCTTTTTCTTTTTCTTTTACTTTAGGGAAAAAGGGGAGAGGGGGAGAGAAAGTTTGTGGATCGAATGGTTTTGTCGTGTTGTCGTGCGGGTACGAGCCGATGTGTTTTGCAAAGACGAGGGTCGTGGTGAGTGGATTTTTATGGATTTGGGATTGGGTATGAAGGCGCTGGGGCTTTCGGGTTTAATAAAAATAAAGTTCGACAGGGATACGGTCTCGCGAAAGTAGTCTCTTGCGATGTGTTTAGTTTGTGCTACACGAGGCAACTTCTGGAGATTTACGGCATTGATTTTGAATATTGCATTTCACGATCCGACGTTTGAATAATTAAACGGCGGATACGGATTCCAGAGGTACGAGAGCTATAATAAATTATAATTCATGCAAAATATATTAATACATTCGCATCAGTCAACTTTTGTAAATTTCAAACAGTTTTTGATTGTCAGTAAAATCGTTTCGTGTAAGTGTAATGTATATTAAAATTAATACAGATGAATATGCCATATCCAGTGATAATCGAAAATCTCTCTACGACACGTAAATATTTTTTCGCGTACTCTGAGTGGATATTTAATTGTTTGTATTCTATCTGACAAATACATTTTCTGCAAAATTTTCACATTACAAATCAATCAGGCTGCTTAATTAACTTTCGATAATTATATAAAAAAATACAAATTTTAGTAAATTTTTAGACTTTTGCAGTCCCTGATGTTTAAAAAATCAAACGATAAAGTATACTCCGAGTACATATCCATCATCCCGTACAATATCCTATCATGATAAGAGAGACTCTTTCTGTATCATATACCAAAAAGAGATGGACTTGAGATTGTCACCTCTAATGATTCTGATTGGTCGATTTGAAATGGACATGTAAAATTTTATTGGCCCACGATACGGCGCGCAAAGCACGCATTGCCACAACTAGTATAATAAAAAAAGACATAATAACTTTATAAAAATATAAATTCGCTGTTGATTTCTTATTCCCATAATTCTACATCTCCCGTATTGTCTTCAACAACAACGTATAAACACCTTTCCACATTAACCAAAACTTCCTCTTTATCATGAACGGCCACTTGCTCCAAGGTAAAATCATTTCCTCGTAACCAAACACGACGGCATATCATCCGATCCTTCCCCCGTTACCAACCCGTAAATTCTCCCCAGCAATCCGATACCCCTATCTCCCCAAAAATTCACCTCGTCAGACTAATTCCACGCACGTCGCGCTACACAGCCGTATACATACAACCCTATACACACGAGCGAGCTTCGCCGATACCGCGTAGACGTACTGCGGCAATTCTCGCGGCCTCGATAGCGCTCGCGTCCTACTATCTCCCTCTGATCCCCTTAACAATGCAAACGGCGTATACCCCCCGTGCGCACCCAGCCAACGATCGTCGTCACGTTTTCGAGGCTCTTCTTACCTCGTTCCCTACCAGCCAGCATAAATAGGATAAAATCGGACGGGATAACGAGGCTCGCGCTATCGCATATATCTACACGGCTGGCAAATTAAAGCGCGAAAATTGCTTTTCGATGGCGACTGCTATGTATATCGCGTTTTTCGCTGCTCTCCAGGGAATATTTATGATTCACACGGGTGACTTTATGATCAGCCGCGAGCGACGGAGGGGAGATTATCGATGTTAATGCGACACACACTGCGTGCGTGAGTGCGTGTATGCCGAGCGTTTCGGATTTATCGCGCGAATTGGAAAGAGGGTCGGTGATTTACGTGCCGAGGGAGGAGAGAAGATGTTTGGGCTCGTTAAATTTCACGATTGCCGGCACGAGATATCGCGTATGTATATATATTCGCGTTTCTACGATTCCTGCGCGCCCCTTCGGTAAATCACACGCGGCCTGGGTTGATTTTTTAAGTCGTTTGTGGCGACGGGGAAGGATATCTCGTGCCGCGTCGTTTACGGCTCGTAAAAGGGTCTCTCGAGAGGGTGAGACAGTAGTAATGCGAGATGTAAAATTACGCGTAGATATGAAGGGTGCGTGTATTGAAAATGTTTTCGAGAATAGTGACAGGCTGTTGTCTGCTTTTTTTTCGTTCTGTTTGATATCCGGATGACTATCAGGGGGAGCAGTAAAAACACAGTGCTATAGATTTAGGAGTCGAAATCTGTTATGAAGGGAAGTTTCTTTGGCCATAAAAATGAGATTCCGGGGCGCGAGCCGAGCTTTTCTCCGAGTTTTATACGCTTCGAGTTTTTCAAAATATTGTAAAAGTTAGCTTTGGTGAAATATTTTTGTTTTTATTGATATTATATGTAGCTTTGCTTTTAATCTTCATTCTCGGGTTTAATAAAAAAATTTCAACGTTAAAACTTCCAACGTTTCATGATATTCTTTCGAAATTGAACTATAAAAAAACTTGGCAATTTTCATATTCTTTTTTCAAAAAAATTAATCAATGCTCGCTCATGTCTGCGCGCAATGTTAGTTCTATATTTACCGAATAAACTTTTTTTAAATTTGAAAAATATACAAAGTAAATGACTATTGACACAGTACAGGCTATTTTCAAATAGCATATTTACTCAAGGATTTCTCTTCAAATGGTTTTAAATGAAAAATAAATTCCCTTTACGTTCAAAGAGCGAACATTTTGAGATACTATTCAAAAAGAATGTTCCACCAACATCACTTCCCAATAAAATAAAAATTTCCCAATATTAAAACTAATAAATTGAGCGCACATTATTCATCAGAAATTCATACTTTCCATCACTCTCTCAACCGCCTTCCTGAAAAAAAATCCTTCCCCCCCAGACACTCATTATCAGCTCCCCCAACCCTTCCCCGACCCGTCCACCCATCGCACTGCCGCCTAATTAGATCAAGCCCCGCAGCAGCCCCACCTCCATAACGAAAATAGCCTCTGGAAAAAGGTCGTCGCTCCTCTGCCAGCCTCTGCCTCATTCTCTGAAATTATCGCGAAGTGACTTTTCAAATGGGGCGTAAAATCGCGTCGGCCAATCGAAGGAAATGAAATCTCCCCGCTGCCGCCTCATAACGCGCCTCAGCCTCTTCCTCTCCCCTCGCCTCTCCTCTTTTTTACGGCTGAGGCTTCGGCGAAAGTTTTAATATTGCTGCGGGCGCGTATTTTTCGTGCCGTGTATTATGCGCCGCCCGGTCGGGAGAAAGTTACGGCTGGCGGCGAGCGAGCGCTGCATTTATGAATGCGTTTAGGAGAGTTGATGGAAGAGGGGAAGAGGAAGTGGTGTGTGTCTGTGGTCTTCGGTTTGGGGGTGCCGAAGTTTCGCACGAGACGGGCAATAGTTTTGGTAGAACAGAGATGAGAAATGTAGTAAACGTGTGCATATATAATATAAGGGATATGTGAGGTTTCCAAGTGTTTTAGAATTATTAAGTGGGTAGAAAATCATTTAGAGTAGTGTGGATTACTATGCATAAATTGATGCTACTATGGCAATTGAAAACTATTTTTTTGTATACAGTCAAGCTTATGCTATATTCTTGATAGTATACTATTGTATATCAGAATTTCCCAATTTTAAGGGATCTATAGTCGTAAAATAATTTATAAAAATATTCATTCTATTTTCAATTCTTTTTCAATCATAATTCTTCATTTTTCAAAATTATAATTAGCTTTATTTTGAAGTAAAGAACAATAAGAACTATTCATCCAGATCTATAATAATAATGACTCAATTGTACAACATTAAAATATTGCCTTTGCCAGACTAAAATCGTACTTTATCTACTTACGCCATATATACATTTATATTCATAATTCAAATCACACAAAAAAAATATAATAAATTAACACCTTCCATTAAAAAAAAAGTAATTGAACTTCCATTATCAAAATCAGGTCTACAAACGGTCCAGCAAATAATGAAAAAGCGCGCGAAAACTCTTTTTCCGCTAAATGTAAAAATTTTCCGTCAGAATATTCTCCCCCCAGCTATTCCAGCCCACAATGCTCCTCGCGCTCGAGCGAGCGCACCTCATTTCGCGCAACCAAAAATTGCCCCACCCTAGAGCTTCCAATTTCCCTCGCCTCCTAATTCCTCTTATCGCCGATATTTACATCTTCCCTCTTCCCTCCGCACACACACAGACTCCTCTTTCGTGGGTTCTTATCGACGAGAGGTTGGGACGGGGAGCCGATAACGAAGCGCCGCTACGGCATTGTGTCTTGGCGCGGCAGTAGCAGCAGCTCGTTCGTAAAATTATAGGAAAATCGATCGATCGCGCGGAAATTAAACGTCGCACGGGGCTGAAATCGGGACGCGAATTATTATTTTCCTGAGGATTAACGCCGTGCGAGCGTGTATTTCGATTGGGAGGTTGTTGTTGTTGTTGGGTGAGCATTGATGGTTTTGGGTTCGAGTGATTTCGCCTGGATTCGAGCAGATGAATTTTTCGGTGAAGTGGAGCGTTTATATAGTTCGCTGATAATGTCGCGGAAACTCGTAGTGATGGATTGTTTTGGGTTGGATATTGAAAGCAACGCTTTTATAGTTTTATATCGAAATAGTTTTATTATGGGCTTTCATCAATTTATTTACAGAGATATTCATTTACACAATATTAGTGGTAGAATGTTATACCCAGATAGTTTAAAAAACACAATGACTATTTTACAGGTTAGTATAATAACTTTTGAGGTGAAAAACGTTTTAGGTGGAAAAAATAAGTGTTATACTATTGTTTCGTGAATCCTATTATACTTTTGGATTGTTATGGAAATACAATCATCAACACTGCCATTTTCTGATCAGAGCCAATCACTGTGACCCCTTATCAAACTCGGAATCACATTCATCAGCATGCAAACACGAATATATATATATATGTATAAAACTTCTCCAGGCACCGTCGCTCTTTTCCACAAAAGCGCTCGCCTCGTGCCATCGATACGCGGCGCATCTGATTACGGGGCGCCGAAGCATCAGCCTCTTTTTTACGACCGCTCCCCGCAGGGACGACGCGCTGCCGTGGGATTGATCCTTCGAAGAGAAAAGTCGCTTTTCCTACATCTCGGGCTCTCGCCTTTGTTTGCGAGAGATCCGTTAGGGAGACGGCAGCTTTCGAAGAGGCGTCGGTGCTGAGCCTTTTTTGTAGAGTTTGGGTGGGTTTGGATCTCGGATTTTGGAATGTGTTATTTACTTGTTGATGTGATGTATAGGGTTATTGTGAGAATAATGTTTGAACTATATTTATTTTTAAGATGAAAGGCTTTGGTGTGGTTTTTCTGGGCAGAAGAAGAATGTTTCCGATAATAATATCATGTATTAATATCTTAATACGTCTCTCAGCAGGATTAAAACTGCTCGGCGAAGGTATCCCCTTGACCTTGACTAATCACCCGCGAAATGCTCTACATGTAAATACTTTGATGTATCGCTCAATATACGCTTTTTTATATGTATGAATGTATTTATTAGCAAAAAATCTTTAATATGCTAGAGCTGCCATTATAAAATTAAAGAAAAACAAACAGACTTGAGTTAGCGAATATTTGAAACCTTCGCCGAGTTATATGGTTTTTAAAACCATTCTATGAGTTGGTGGAGTATTGAAGCAAATGCCGAGTTAGCAGGTTTTCGAAGAAAACGACGAAGAAATTTCGAAGAAACAAAATTAATTTATAAATTCAATAAATAGCATGTGATGCTACCTTAAACTTTATAATTTGCAATTTAAGAATTACTACATAACTGTTTGAAATATAATTTTCATGATCATGTTGAATAATGTATTTATGGAAAATCAGATATGCAGAAAGAATGAAATTTTATATTAAAATATACATTTAAAAAAATTATTTATAATGTATTTATGGAAAATCAGATATGCAGAAAGAATGAAATTTTATATTAAAATATACATTTAAAAAAATTATTTGATATAATTTATCAATTCTCTTTGAGAAAGCATTCTGCTAAAGCAATTAGCAGCGGTTTTTAAGTTGATTGAAATTAATCATAGAAAAATAAGTGGTTTTATATTTAAAATCATTGTTATTATATCTTTTTAGCAATGTAGATACTGAAACAAAAAATATTACATGTTATTTCAGAGTGAAGAATTGGGCACGAAAGTATTTCAAACAAATTGGATTGCTTTAAACCCAAAAACGAACAAAAGTATTTTGATGACGCTACATCGCTCTTCGAAACCAGTTATTATATCAAGTGGATTTTTTATTGTCTTATCGTTGGAATCATTTACAAAAGTAAGTTATGGCGAATTTGTATTTCAAGTTCATCATTTTTGCCTGATATATTATTTTTTTTCAGATACTGAAACTGTCATATTCAGCTTTTAGTTTATTACGAACAGCATCAGAGTAATAAATTGACATATAAAATTTTGCTATTCGCATAATTGAATTATTTATTTTGAATTCAAATTTGTATTATGTTTTAATATACTTTTTCGTATACACACCTTGATAATAGAATAATGTCTGCTATTGTTATTTTATTGCAGTTATTGTTTAATGAATGGCGTTGTTTATTTCAGTTTGAAGATGTTCAATAATTTATATAATTTATTTGAGGTATATAAAGTTTATTTTAGTAGTATTTTTTAAGTTAATACATTAAAAAAGTTTAATACTTAAAAAGGTGAAAAAGCACTTTATATAACGATTCAAAAAACAAGGATAAAAAATATAATTGTTTCATCTTAAAATTAACAAAATCGATCCAAGGAACATTATTAAAATTAACACACTTCATTTAACTTTTAGTATTTAAAATCCACAAAATACAACGTAACTACTTTGTAACTTTCTAAGGAGAAGTTCCGACACTCTTGCACGCTAAAACTAGACTGATCAATCCGTTTTTTCTCGGAAATTCAGAGGTATTCAAATATTCTTGGGTCGCTATACCTTTTTGTCGCCACTTGTCACGTCTTTATCTTTACCTAGTAATTTTCACCTAAAGTAATATTCATGTGCTCCAAGCGTCCCATGGGGAAACCATTGGAATAGCTGAATGAGAAAACGACAACGTATCGATCCCCATGATTATTTTTACGACAACGTCTGACAGTCTATTTCGGAATGTTACAGCAATCGGAACTGATTCTTTTTACAGATGTAACAGTGCTTTTATTACATTGTATTTTTTTCTTACATAATCAACATAATTTTTCGTTTGCTCTTTATTAATATTAACAAAGTGTACCGAGTATTGATAATAAACGAATATTTAAATTATACGTAACAATTGACAGTTTAAACGAAGATGGAACCATTCGAACTAACGTATAAATTGTTGACGCTGTGTGGTGTCTGGAAACCAGCGAGTTTTTCAACAAGATGGGATGCTACACTTTTTCAATTATACAGACTTGTTATAGTTCCTCTGCCGTATTTAATAAATGTTGGTCTACTAGCTAGACTTATGTTAGAGAAGTTATCGCCAAGAGATCTTTCAGATACTTCTTTTTCATACATTATTACTTCTTGCATTTGCCTCAAGTCGTATTTCTTCCTTTGCCATCAACAAGATGTAATCAATCTGTCTAATATGCTTTGTTCAAAGTATTCTTCTCCAATCAATGAAATTGAAATGGCAATCCGCAAGGAATGTTATCAACTTATAAGGTTTTGAATTGTTTAGAATTTACTTGCCATGAAATACTTTAAGGCAAATGTCACCGACCAATTTGTTTATAAAGCATGTTATTCTCTTTTAAAATAGTTTGGCACATATATTTTCATTTTTCGATTGCACTAAAATTGCATCTGTTATGCACTGTTCATAATTGCTTCAAAATCCTGACTTTGAACATTTTTTTCAAGGTTAATTTTAAACTGATCTTGTTCCAGGAGTTTTTTAATCTTCTCAGTAAACAAAATGCATTCAAATACTCAGTTTTAAACACTTTTACAGACTCTTACAAAATCCTGCCGTTTTCTAAAAAAAAACTCATTTTTCACCTAAATATTTACAGAGATTGTAAGTACCTACCAAACTGGGTATGGTAGATCAACGATTTTTCCTGTGGAAGCAGACAAAAATACAACAAATTTTGTATGCCTTCTAAATTGTCCCATTAAAATCGGTTCATACGCACAGATACACATACACGAGCGTACGAGCGTACACACGTACATACGAACCGTTTTTTCAAAAAATTTGTATATCGGCTTCAAATAACTTTTACAAAATACATTTCCATGTTTTAAACAAAATCTAAATTTTTTTCTATTACGCTTCTAGGAGGATGCAATTTTAATGCAATCAAAAAATGGAAATATACGTCTTAACTTATTTTAAGAGAAGATTAAAATTCTTTTTAACGAAAATGATCGGTGACATAGGCATACTCTGGCTGTTCGATTTTAGAGAATTCGGACTTGATGAAAGTCTGAAACAGTCTTGTTTTTTTCATTATGTGCGGTACAGATTTATTACGACGGGATACATAGCTTTAGTCTGGATAACAGCATCAGTGTGGGTGTCGTCACCGTTGTTTCAAGATAAGAACCATAGGAAGTTACCATTCCCAGTGTGGTTCCCTTTTAATAATTCACAAGACAAAATATTTTGGATCACTTATGTACCTGATGCTCTTGGTGTTTTCATTATTCCTACAATAGCTGTAGGCAATGATGCGATATTTCTTGGATTTTTAATTTTGATTAATGAACAGTTAAAATTTTTGCATCATAGATTAATTGATGATACGAAATCTGTTACAAGGGCGTATGAATCTGAAATCCCGCAATATAAAATCGACATATTTGAAAAGAAGATAACAAGGCAACATGCTCGTCATCATTTATTTATTTTGGAGTTAGTAAAGTGCATTAAATATTATTTATTTATTTTAAGATTTTAAATAATAATTTAGTGAAAAATTTGCTACATTTGGCTAAAAAACAGTTTAGTTGTGAAGTTAAAGTCTATAAAATTAATGATAATATATTTTATGATTGTATGCTAAATCATAAAATTTTAGATTTGCAGATCTAGTTTGTGATACTTTTGGTTTCATAATGCTAACACAATTTATAACAAGTTCCCTGATTATTTCTGTAAGTGTTTTTAAAATATCTACTAGCGGGTCACTTGATTTACAATTACTTCAAGAGCTTCTGACTTTCTTGTGCATGTTCACAGAATTATTCATTTATTGTTGGTTTGGAAACGAGCTAATCGTTAAGGTAACAAAATTATCTAAGATATAAAAATTGTAAGTGATGAAATCTATAGAAATTTATCCCACTATATTTAGAGTCAAGAATTTGGCGATTCTATTTTAAAAATCGATTGGACTGTTTTGAGTATCCAATCTAATAAGAAACTTCTGTTTATGTCACTGCGTGCACAAAATCCAATTATCATGCAGATTGGACACCTAATTATATTATCATTAGACAGCTTTATAAAAGTTAGTAAATAAATAAGTTAGCCATAAAAGTGATTTCTCAATTTTCTATATATGTAATTTGTTTCAGATTCTAAAAGCTTCTTATACAGCTTTCAACGTACTTAGAAATTAATTTTGTTAATGATTTTTAGTCAACTATGTATACCTCCCTTAAGTCAGATGAGCTATTTTTGTTAGAAATAAATATTTTTTGAAACTGTAATTATTAGTTTTCGTTAATTATTTACGCGAATAAAGCCTAATATTTTTCATTAATTTAATTGATGTAAAATAATTATTATCTTGAATTTTGTGCTAAAATTTAAAAATCGCTGCCAATTCATTGAGACGCAGCTTCTTCCAAAAGTAAATATCATTCTCATATAAAATTCATTAATTTATTTTTTTATTCCATAGTTAAATATTAAGTTTTCCTGATGAAATTCTCCTGGAAGCCTCTATTCGATATTAAATTTTGTTGCAAATAGAAACAAAAATAGACAGTAGTAAAAAGTAATTATTTCAGAACATATCATCGCTCACGAATAGAATAGCGTTTTCTGGGAATCCGCTCGTAAAAGGCGTTATCTGGGAATCCGCTCGTAAAAGGCATTATCTCGGACTCGGCCCGAAGAAGGCATTATCTCACACGAAGCCTACTTAAATCTGAGTCTGAAAAATTTATCGTGTGAGATAACACCTTCTACGAACGGACTCCGAGATAACGCCTTTTACGAGCGGATTCCCAGATAACGTCTTTTACGAGCGGATTCTCAGATAGCGCCATTCTATTCGGGAGCGACGATGTAACATGTTTGAAGTGCAAAACGAATCTAAATAATTTTTTTTTCTTAAGAGAGAATTTTTATTGTAGTTTTATAATATAAAATGTACCGTGTATAATATAACAAATATAATTTTTAAATAATTCCAATTATTTACCAATAGAGTAATTTGTATCTCATCTTCTTTACATGCGCATTATAATGACTCTTCAATATGTATATTTTTTCAGTTGCTTGGAACACGTTGGAAACGCTCGTGAATTTGGCCAAAAGTTCAAGTGTATGAAATCGAAATTCAATATGGCGGACATCATATGCGTCATTAACCTCAATTTTTTATATTTCCCTTAAATAAACGTGATTAGAAGTCTTATATTAGTTTCCACATCACTTATAATTATCAAGTCATTCAGTATGATATATAGAATCCTTCGTCGTGTAATATCGCAATATTTGTTACAAAACTAAAAATATTGGAGTCGACGTTATTTTGAACAATTGTCTCATAGATTAATAAGAATGAGGTTGCAGATATCATATTCAAATATCAAATATCGATGACTAGTCTAAAATGGCTATAACGTCTATTCGCTTTTCGATAAATATCTACGATGTAATAGTGAAAAACGATGTTTATTTGCAGATTTCAAGGTTATGTAACTATTGTTTTTAGATTATGTAATGTTTGATGACACGATTCAGATCATCACATGCACATTGATAGTTATAATTGGCATGCAGTTGCATGTTGTGAGAGTGATAATCATTTTTCTTCAAGAAAAATGTAAGCGAATAGAGGTTATATAGCTGCGATTTCAAACTAGTCATCAAGAGTTGATATTTAAATATGACATCAAACCCCTCCCAAGCATCGGAAAAGCTCGAATATGCCGATAACGATGTTATATCTATGAAAAATTGTTGAAAATAACGTCCACTCATATATTATTAGGTTACTTATCTGGAAGCCTGGGGCTATAGGCTGACTTGAATGGGACGCCGCGTCTATGCAGCGAGTTTTGACCGAGGGTCCAGTTTCTTGGTTCTTTCTGGAGACCGCGGCTGGACAGTACGAGCGATCAGCATCAAACTGTATAAGTTTCACTGACTTATTAGCACATTTTTTTATTATATTTTCGGCTTACACCAATGAGCTACTGGTGTTGGGAATCAACGAAAATTTTATCTTATCTTACTATTATATAAAGAGACAGCGTTTACTAAAAATCTCAAAAAATATTAAGGGGGCTAGACACCTTTTTCTGAAATAAAGAAAGTCATATTTTAATACAGAAATATAAACTAATTATATCCCACTTTTTACAAATAAAAGGGGGTATAAATTACCTCACCGTAAACTTTGGTGTGGGCCCTTTATATGGTCCAGAACCATATAGTCATCGATGAAATAACTTTGTTCACTATCCGTAAGCTTTCAAATTTTCCTGCCGATGGATTGTCTTCAGTTTTGAACTAAATTACTCCTGGATAGTATAATTCCCATATGAGTGTAGAAGATAAGATGAAAAAGCAAAAAATATCCTACGATATTCCAGAGTGAAGAATTGAGCACGAAAGTTTTTTTAACAAATTGGGTTCCTTTGATTCCAAAATATGTTTAATTTCCACTTTGAGTTTTTCATGATTGTTTGAGTTACACTTTTTTCAGATAATGAACTTCCACATTCAGCTTATAGTTTATTATAAACAGAATCGGAATATTAAATTAACAAATAAAATGTTGTTATTCGTATTATTGAATGCTTTATTTTGAATTGAAATTTACATATTGTTTTATTATATACTTCTGTATGTACCTTTTGATAATTGTTTAATGAATTACCTTGTTCAATTCAGTTTTACGGTATCTAAAGATTCATATAGTTATTTAAAGTTTTATAAAGTAACAATTTTAGTATTTAAAAAATATAAAATACAACACTAACTAACTTATTTGTAACTTTCTGACGAGAACTGCCGATACCCTTGCATGCTAAAACCAGACTGATCAAACCGTTTTTTTCCTGAGATTCGAAGGTACTTAAATATTCTTCCAGTCGCCACTTGTCACCCATCTTTATCTTTACCTAGTAATTTACACGTAACGAAAATATTCATGTGTTGCAAGCAGTCTATGGGTGAGACGATTGGAATAGTTGAACGAGACAATGGAACGTATTGATCTGCATTGTTATTTTCACGACAACGGCTGGCAGTCTATATTGGAATGTTGTAGCAATCGGATATGATTCTTTTTATGAATGTACTTTTATTATTTTACTTATTCTTTTTTGTATAATGAACATGTTTATTAAATGATGGCAATTTATTAATTTGTAGTTTACTAAAAAGAATTTTGGATTTGTGTAATAGCGTGAAAGTATATCACAAAGTGTACAGAGTAATGAAAATATTGTTGTGTTTTATGAACTTAAATAATCTGTAACAATTATTCACAGTTTAAGTGAAGATGGAACCATTCCAATTATCGTACAAATTGTTAATACTGAGTGGTGTCTGGAGACCATCAAGTCTTTCAACAAAATGGAACACAACACTATTTCAATTATACAGACTTTTTATAGTTCCTTTGCCATACTTATTAAATGTTGGCCTACTAGGCAGACTTATGTTACATAACATATCATTTAAAGAGTTTTCAGAAACTTTATTTTTATACATTGTTACTTCTGGTATTTGTTTCAAGTCATACAACTTCCTTCGTCGTCAAAAAGATGTAATCAATCTGTCTAATATGCTTTGGACCAAGTACTCAGCTCCAAACAATGAAAACGAATTGGCAATCTACAGAGAATACTATCAAATCATAAGGTTTTTATTGTCATTTATTTAGCAATTTACAAAATATTTTAAGGAAATGTTCAAACAGCTTTGTTTTTTCACGATGTGCGAGAGACAGATTTATCACGTTGTCATTAATAGCTTTAGTCTCGACGACAGTAGTAGTGTGGTTGTCGCCGCCATTTTTTCAAGAAAAGAACCATAGGTCGTTACCATTAGAAATATGGCTGCCTATGAATAATTCACAAGATAGAATATTTTGGATAACTTATGTACCCAATGCTCTTTCTCTTATCATTATTGCTGCAATAGCTATAGGCAATGATGCTGTGTTTGTTGGATTTCTTCTTTTGATTAACGAACAGTTCGATTTGTTGCATCACAGATTAACTGATGAGACAAAATTCGTTGAAACGGCTGTTCAATATGAAATGCCGCAAGATAAAATCGAAATGGTTGAAAACAAGTTAACGAGTCAAAATGTTCGTCACCATTTGTTTATTTTTGAGTTAGTAAAATGCATGAAATATTATTTATTTATTTTGAGATTTTGAATAATTATTACGAAAAATTTGTTATATTTGGTTAAATCTGTTGCGTATAAAGCTGAATAAAGTTCAAGTCTATATACTTAATTATAATACATTTTAGTATTATATGCTAAGTGATATGATTTTAGATTTGCAGATGCAATTTGTAAAACCTTTAGATTGGTAATACTAACTCAATTTATAGTGAGTTCCATGGTTATTTCGGTGAATATTTATAAATTATCTACGAACGAGTCATTTGATTTAGAATTTCTTCAAGGGATTCTGTTTCTTTCATGCATGCTCACAGAATTATTCATTTATTGTTGGTTTGGAAACGAGGTGATTGTTAAGGTAATGCAAGTAATGATGCTATTAATAATTTTGTATTGTAATAAATGATAGAAATTTCATGCAACTTTTTTAGAGTCAGGAGTTCAGTTGTTCCATTTTCAAAATTAAGTGGACCCTTCTGAGTGTCAAATCTAATAAGAAGCTTTTATTTATGTCAATGCGTGCAAAGAATCCCATTATCATGCAAGTTGGATACTTAATTGTATTATCATTAGACAGTTTTACTAAAGTTAGTACACGCATTTATAAGCTAGTTGTATAAGAGTCATTACTTAATGTCATATTAATATAAACCTGTTTCAGATTCTGAAAGCTTCTTATACAGCCTTTAATATACTTAGAACATAATTATTTTATTGCAATTTTATGTAAATAAATTAAAAAATATAGAATGTTAATATAAGCTATTGATATTCAACTTTGCTCTGTTAGTCATGATCCGGCTCATTACACGATTACTAGAATAAAATAATCATTAACGTACAGAGCACATTATGCGCATATATTGGAAATTTTCACGTCTACTCTATAATCGGAGGATAATAAATTTACTCAATCTTTGGCGACTACAGAATGTTGTATTAAGTTGAAGCACATATGTATTAGATGTGAGTATATTCTAACGCTTAATTTCCTTAGCATTCAAATGGATGATGCTAGTAGTCAGTCAGACCCTAAAAAAGTCAAAGCCGAACAGTAAGTGGTCTCATCAAGCGAAGGCGGCCTATAGCAGTCTTAACAAACCCTCTTACATTAGAACTTTTTACTACTTATCCATGAATGACAGGTTACGAGTACTTACATTCCTGGTATGTAGAGAAAGTAAGGTGAAGGAATCATGCTAATCCATATAGCGTATACTCTGATTCCGTAAAAGAAGATGAGATATCTGTTATGTCCCTGTACCAGTTTTGTGGCAGTTTAACTCTCAGTTCTTCCCATAAGTTATATCGCTTTTTCGGTCAGGACCATCGTTGCTACCTAGGATCTCCTGTAAAGCGTATATTTTTTTTAAGAAACGTGTTGAAAAAGAGTATTGTATTACAATATGCTATGATCTGGTCGATTGAATATTCTGGCTCTGATGCTGTTCCCGAAAGGAATAAGTTGGACGATCCAGTGGCATATCAATGTTAAAAAGTTAAGATTTAGCCCATCGTTTCGTAAAATCCAGTTTAGTGTTTTCTTCGAAAGGTGTATTGTGATGTGAATTACCTGATAAACAGTAGCAGTATGAAAATGTCCCTATCCATGCGTGCCTTCTTATCGGTAGTCTGCTGCATGTATTTTACCGAGGAGATGGAAATGTCGTCATCACTGTGACCACGGCATGTTGATCACTATTTTTCAAAATTGTTTCTGATGAACAATTGATTGAATAACTGTTAGTATCTTTCACCTCGTCTGGAGTAATTAAAGTAAAATGAAAAGCGTACTAATTGAACTAATACTGATCAACAAAAGCAGATCAGGCCCGCTTCCAGTCTTATACTGAAAGTCAGCTTACATTGATATTCTCATACATTCTATATGTACTCTAATTGTTAACTTCGGGTTAACAAAACTTACAGAAAGCTTACGGCATTCCGGAACCCTATCTGTTAACATTGTAAATAACAGGCAGGAGACTTCCATCCGACAAGGTGTTATCTATTTGATAGTGTAACCGATTTATGTATATTGTAGTGTTAGTCTAGCTGTCGATTTTTGGTTTAGAAAACCTAAAGAAGGTTATCTGTTATCTGTTACCTTATCTGAGTAGAAAACCTTATTTGTTAACATTGTAAACTTATAACCGACAGAAGGCTCACACCTGACAGCATATCACCAACGTTATTGTAGACATAACAAAACGCCGACCAATATTACTTTATTTGATTATGTTTCCATGTCCAAGCACGTCCTATTTGAATTATAATATTTTCCACATAAGCTCTGGTAGAAATGTTAACCATAAGTTAGCTATTTTTCAGTTAACTTTATCGTTAAAAACGAACATTGCTTGTATTTTATAATTGTGTACCAATCCGAAATAAATAATGGTATTTACACTTCATAAAATATGTATTTTAAGTAATAGTAGACCTTTTAGGTGAATTATATTATTTTTGCTAAAAATTCTACTAGGGCTAACAAACTTTGCTAATAATTCTACCAGAAAATAAGCACTATTATTTTAGATAATACGAAGATCTTGAATAATTTTGTTTTTTTCACTATGCGCGGAAAATAGATATTTCACGTTATCATTGATAGCTTTGGTTGGATCGACGGCTGTAGTATGGGTATCAACACCATTTTGTCAAGAGAAGAACCATAGGTCATTACCATTTAAAATATGGTTATCTATCAATAATTCAGAAGACAACATATTTTGGATAACTTATATACCCAACACTGTTGCTGTCGTCACTGTTGCTACAATAGCTGTAGGCAATGATGCTATGTTCGTTGGATTTCTACTTTTAATTAATGAACAGTTAGATTTATTGCATCACAGATTAATTGATCAGGTGAAATACGTTGGTATGGCTGTTCGATATGAAATTCCGCAATATAAAATCGAAATACTTGAATACAAATTAACGAGGCAAAATGTTCGTCATCATTTATTTATTTTTAAGTTAGTAAAATGCATGAAATATTATTTATCCTAAGATCTTGAAAAATTTTCACGTAAATTTTTTGCAACTTTATATAAAATGATCTATAGCTATGAAGTTAAAGAGTGTATTCGTCATAATTCATTTTATCAATATAAGCTAAATTAATGATATTATTTTAGATTTGCAGATGCACTTTTTGAAAATTTTTATTTTATAATATCACAATTTATTATGAGTTCCATCGTAATTTGTGTAAATGTTTATCACTTGTCTATCGTTAAAACATTTGATATAGAGTTTCTTCAAATGCTTCTGTTTTTTTCCATGCGTTCTCACAGAATTATTTATTTATTGTTGGTTTGGAAATGAGCTAATTGTTAAGGTAATAATAATAAATAATAATAATAATATTAAGTTTATTTAAGTTATACAAATTTTATGCAACCATTTTTAGAGTCAGAAATTTGGCGATTCTATTTTGAAAATTGATTGGACTGTTATAAGTATCAAATGTAACAATAAGCTTCTGTTTATGTCATTGCGAGCGCAGAACCCAATAATCATGCAGATCGGATACTTCATTGTATTATCATTAGATAGCTTTACAAAAGTTGGTGAATATATAAGCTAACCATAGAAGTAAGGTTTTAATTTTATATAAATGTAATTTTTTTTAGATTCTAAAAACTTCTTATACGGCTTTCAACGTACTCAGAAATTAATTTTCTTAGTGGTTTTCAATAAACTATGTAAATCTTTCACACGGCTGAAGATGCACTTGTATTCGAAATAAATATCTGTAAAAACTTTTCTCATTAGTTCTCATTACTGATTTGTGTAAAAAAGGCTAACATTGTTTGATTTTTGCTTTTTTGGAGAGAAAGCATGCGACTGTGACAGTTTTAGACTCCGACTTTTCGGTGATTTGCAAACAATCTTCCTGATTCTAAATATGCAATTATTAGGAAATGTGTGCGTATGCCTATGTGAGTATATTGTCCGCTCCATAACTGGGAAACGGAAGGAGATATCAGGCTCAATTAGATAATATTAAGTTCGTTAAAAAAAATTAAGAACATTTTTTTTTTAAATTGTTTAATTTCGTAATACTCACGCTGTTAATAATAAGCTCCATAGTTATTTCGGTAAATAATAATTAATTATCAACTATTGCGTAATATAGCGACCATATTATTCATATATTCTTGATTTCGAAGCGAACTGTTCGTCATTTTTAAAACGTTGCGTACATCATTTCAGAGCCTGAAAGTTAGTAATAATATTTCAAAAATTAACTCAACATCAATGTATCCAATAGTGTTACGTCTACGGTGATTTATCTTATCGAAAATACTTGTTATTACTTATTATTTGTATAATATGACTTTGATAAGTTAGGACTTTAAGAAAAACAATTTAAATATACTAACAATTATTAAAACTTGTATTATTATTCTTGAGACAGTAAAAATACGGGTACAGGTAACAAACATTTGCTATGGAGAGTCAATTTTCTACTAAAGAACGTTGCAAAGAACTTCGGCGCTGTGAGATGACATGTTGCTCACATCAAATTAGTTTGTCATAATAATTTGACGATACTCAAATGTATCCTTTACCTATAGACAGCAATTTTCATATGGAGGAAATATTAATATGCTACATGTCATTTATGGAGACAGAAGTACAATTTATTGATTTTTTCAGCCAATGTCTCCTCGGGATTGTTAGTTTTTGTTGAGATGCCGAACAGTTATCCTCATATTTCATTTTTGATACTTTATTTTTTTTTTTCTTAAGTTTCAAGTAAAAATTAATGTATCATATAAGCTTATAAAACCAGTCGGTCGTCTTTCGAAATTGTAGATACACTTGTAAGGAAAAAAAAACAAAATATGTAAGTAAATTTAATGTTATACACAATTTATTATGTTTATTAATTGCTTACATTTAGAATGTTGTTATTAAGTTAGTCCAGGAACCTGGAATTTTTAGCTTATTTTGAGCTCAATAAAAAATATCCTGACCGAACCTATCTATCTTACTATTTTCGCGTGTGCTCTTTCAATTTCCCATGTTCAAATTGCATCTTTATGTCTTGGAAAATCAATATTGCCGATTCTAAGTAGAAATGTACCAAAAACTAAAAAGACTTTTTTGATGAATTTTTTTTTAGTCGATAAGGGATAAGGATCTGTTCCAACGTTTGAATAAAGGTGGATAAAATAGTTGCAGTTTGCTGACAAAATTTTATTTTCCAAGTTCCATTTATTTTGACTTTTTCAAAATGGAGGAAATAGTAGTGAATTGCAAAAATATGGGTTTCTTTCTTACTAGTTCTGATATAAACAATCATTGAACAAAATTTATTCTCTCAAAGTGTAAAATTTTAATTGAATTGAAAACTGCTGGTTATTTTTTAGTACATCTTACGAGCTTAATAATAATAGCGGATTCAATATATCAGTTATGGAACTGGGCAAATAACGGAGTTTCTCACGATTATAAGCAAAATTAAGGTTTTAAATTATTCATTTTATTACGCATTTTCATGTTTTGACTTGTATGATTTTCAAAACAAAAAAATCTTCATATGCTTCAAATTTGCAGATGAAAATGTTGGTTTTGAGGAAATAATTCATAAAGACGGGAATTTACTATAGATTGAGAGTAAAGCTACAAAAATGCTGTTCGTAAATCGTAATCGGAAAATCGAATGCGCATACTCGAAAATAGTAAGATACGTAGGTTTTTCAGGATATTGTTCATTTTACGATTTGACAATGGAGATCGAAAATGAGTTAAAAATCCTGTGTTCTTGGGCGTTGATGGGTTAAAAGATATAAGAATCTTAAAACTATTGATTCAAATAACTTAGGTTAATGATTATATTTACAATGGAGATAGTTAAGACATAATTTTATAATCAACAATTCTTAGATAAGGGAGTATTAATTATAATTCATTTACAAGAAGAAAAATGGAGTCACTTGAATTAGCTTTCAACATGCTGTCATTTGGCGGCGTCTGGAGACCCTTATATTATTCAACAAAATTAGATAATATGTTATATGATCTTTACTGTATCGTTTTAACGCCAATGCCATATCTGTTATTAAGTGGTCTAGTGGCACGACTTTTATTAGCAAACATTGATCCCAATGAAATGGCTGAAGCTTTCTTCATATGTCTGACAACGGTTTGTACCTGTAGCAAGTCTGTAAATTTTATTTTTTGGCGGAAAGATATAATAAAATTGATAAATACATTAACATCGAAAGAAGCGAGACTACAGGACAATGCTGAACAACACATATGGCGTCCGTATGACAAAATGATAAGGTTTTAATTATTTCTATTTACTACTACCCACTTAAGTGGTAAATGTCGAAAATTATAAAAGGTAATAGAAATTTAGAGTAAATATCTCAAAATCTTCGATAATTTTAATTATCATACATTATAAAATAATATTAATTTTTTGATTCATTACAATCCTACTTTACCACTTAATTACCCTTCACTGTTTAATCAAATTCTTATTTTTGAATGATCAAAACTACCTGCTTTCATTGTGAAAGGACAGATACAGCACAATTGTATTTGCTTGCTATGTTGAAATGTCAGTGGCTGTATGGATAGCCGTTCCATTCTTCCAAAGTAAAGAGGATCGTGACTTGCCTTTTAAGATTTGGCTTCCTTACGATTTCACAATGGGAAAAATATTTTGGATTACCTATGTACCTGAAAGCATCGCTTTAATAGCTGGTGCTCTTATTGCCATTGTCTGTGATATTACGATATCGGCATTTATGATTACGATTTGCGGACAGTTTGATATCTTGAGTTACAGATTACAGAATTTGCCGAATCTCATTGAAGCAATGAAAGAGAGTAAACTTCCAGAGTCAGACATTGAGGCTTGGCAAACAAAACTAATAGTGGGACATATCAGACACCATGTGTCTTTATTTGAGTTGGTATTATATAAAAGAAATCTGTTTTTTTGTTTATTAACTTACTTTAAATATTTTTTAGATGTGCAGAAGCAATTTCTAATATTTTTAGATGTACGATATTAACGCAATTCATAACTAGTTCTATAATTATTTCCATCAGCGTTTATCAGTTGTCTATTATGGATATGAAAACTGTTGAATTTTTGTCAAAAATACTTTACGCGAATTCTATGCTGATGGAGTTTTTCATTTACTGCTGGTTTGGAAACGAATTAACTCTAAAAGTATGTACTTTTAGGAGTATTACATACAGATTAGTATTTTTTACATACAGTAATTTGAATGATTTGGGAACTGAATCTATTCACATAATTTTGTGAATCAATTCTAATGTCAATATTAACAAATAAAATCAATATTATTAGTATTGTTGAGTAGATATTTTACTTCTACTTATTTATTTTAATCATATTAATATTTATGCAGAGTCAAGAATTTGGTAGTTCTGTACTTAAAACAAATTGGCCGATCTTCAGTCCTAAATTCAACAAGCATCTGTTAATAATGACGCTACGTACTGTGAAACCAATTATTGTTTCTAGTGGACACTTCATTGTACTATCCTTGGATACTTTTACAAAGGTAAGACTCGTAATAATATTATTATTCTTAAATAATTTTCTTATTAACAAAATATTTGTAGATAATGAAAGCTTCGTATACAGTCTTTAATGTACTTCGGACTTCAACTGTTACATAATTATCTGTACAACTTGATCTGTCAATACTAGCACCATAATAAAATCATTATAATTTTGAACTAATATATAATTTCAATTTCTCGGGTGCCCATTTCAAAGTATATGTAGCGCGGTCGTCCCTCAGGCTCTTTCTACAT